>JAEKIV010000704.1:0-15897 GCA_016801325.1 Hypholoma fasciculare
ATTATTTACTACTCGATACAGGTAAATTTAAAAATTACTTTTGGTTGTGATATTTGCTGTTTTTTTCGGCGTCATAAAAAATCACCTCAAAGGTAATGATAAACCATGCTACAAAAGGTAGCATAATCTACCGTACAACATAATATACTACCTTTGCCACGATACTACTACCTAAGCTACAATATCTACTACCCTTTCTTTTCACAGTGAATAATACCAATTACCTCCCCTCTCACCAGCTCAAACCCATCAGAAATCCAGAAACACTGTCATAAATTAAAAACCGAAAGCAATGCACGACACTAAAATAATCCAACCACAGCACCGCAACCTACCCGGGCCCCATCCCGCCCATCCCACCGCCATCGCCACCGCCTCCAGCATTGCGCTGCATAAACGACTGCATGATATCATACGACATCCCGCCGAGCGCACCGCCACCGCCGTTCGGCGGGCCCCCACCCGCGCCCATGCGCAGCGGCATCTGACCCGCCACGCCCGCGGGGTGGCCGCCCATACCCATACCCATCCCCATCCCCATCCCGGCGCCCATCCCAGCACCCATACCACCCATGGGCCCCGCGAACCCCCCCGCGCCCACCCCCACACCGCCCGCGAGCTCCTGCGCATGCGCCGCCGCCGCCGCCATCTGCTGCTGCTGTTGCTGCTGCTGCTGCTGCTGGAGCAACTGGCGCGCCTTCAGCCCCTGCAGCGCCTCCATGCGCCGTGAGGCCGGCAACGAGTTGAGTTTGTGTATGAACGCGGCCGGGATGTCGAACGGGAGCGGGATCGGCTGGTTCGTGGGGCCGAGGAGCTGTGGCATGCTGCTGGTCATGCTGCTGGGCATACTACTTGGCGGCTTGGGCGGCAGCTCGGGCATGCCGTTGACCGGGAAGAACGCGCCTGCGAGGCCAGCGCCATTGACCGCGAAGATGAGCACGTTCGGGGAGTGCACGCCGGACGGGCGCGTCCACGCTGCAGTAGCGTACTACGAATTTACTTTTGTCGGCGCATGCAGTAATAAGAAAAAGTGATAAATACATACCTGCTTGCGCGTCGTTAGCATCCCCACAAGCGCGCGATAATACTGCTCGTTCCCCTTCGGCTCAGACGACGCCGCGTTCTGCAGCTGGAACATGCACAGCGCGGGCTGCACGCGCTTGAGCCACGGCTGCAGGTCCTGCATCGGCATGTCCGCCTCCGTCGGGACGAGCTGCAGCGACTGGGGCCACGTATCCGCGTGGCTATCATCGCAGCGCGCTGTCAGCGCACGCGCATATAAAGTAATAATTTCCGAAAAACGCACCACTCATGCGGCGTCATCGACATGACCACAACATTGCAACCCACCTCCTTCTTCCCCATCTGACCGATCCCATTCCACCTCAGCGCGCCCTGCCACACCGCCACCTGCTTCCCCCCTCCCGGACCCCCGCCCACACCGGTACTCCCACCCTGCGCCCCTCCCCCACCCACCCCACTTCCACTTCCACTTCCACTTCCACCGGCACCCACACCCCCAAATGGTATCTGTCCCGGTGCCGCGCGGCGTTGCTGCTCATACATCTTCGTCACCTGCGCCTTCATGCTCTCGGGCAGCGCCGCGAGCTGCGCGGCGGCGTCGGTGGCGCTGCCCAGGGAGCTCGTGTTGCGCACGTGGCCGAGGGGCCCATTCGGCGGCACGACGATGGCGCTCGCGGGCGAGCTGCCGGGGTTTTGGGCGGGCGAAGGGCCCTGGGCTGCTGGTGGGGGTGGTATTTGTGGTTGTTGCGGTTGCTGCTGGGGTGGCTGTTGCGGTGCTCCTCCCATAGAGAATGAAGGCGCGAGCTCCATTTGCTGTTGCTGTTGCTGTTGCTGCTGCTGCTGCTGCTGCGCCGCTGATCAACCACCCAAAAGTCAGCATCCCAAACCCCGCTCATTTTGTAAAACAAAAAAAATGAAAACTCACCTTGCGCCTTCGCCGTCGCTGCCTGCTGGAGCGCGAGCTGCTGCGCCTTCCACACTTGCCCAACGCGCGCCTGCGCCTCCCTCCTCTGATTCACCTGGACCGTGAGCAGCTCGACCCTCCCAGCATCCCCTTTCGCGCGTGCGCCCGCAATCTGCTGATCGAGGACCTGTATTTCCATCTGCACCGCGCGCATCTGCCCAAGCATGCGCTGCAGCCCGACCGGCATCGCCGAGATCATCGCCGCCATGCCGGGGCCGCCGACGGTCGAGTTGACGTTGGTGTTAGTATTGGTGTTGGGAGGAGCCACCGTCGACGGCGGCGGCACGCGTACGGGCGCAGGCACGAGAGCAGGCGGGTTGGGGGCGGGGTTGGAGCTCGCAGGCGGCGGCGCACCGCCGTTATTACTCCCACCACTCGGCGCGGCGGCGAGCGGCGGGGCCTGGGGCAGAGGCACCGGCGACGGAGGCTGCTCTTGCGCCTGTACCGGGGCCTGCATCACCGCGGGCGGCGGCGGCGGCGGCGCGCGGGGCACCGGGACACTGGCGGGCGGTGGCACAGGCACGATGGCCCTTGGGGCCGTTTTCGGCGAGTCAGTGGACATTGGCCCCGGCGCAGGCTGCAGGCGCGGTCTTTTCGGGTCGCCGCGTTCGGGCGTCGGGCCCTCGCCTGCGCGCTTCGGCGTGCCCACAGAGGTGGCGAACGGGGCGAGGAGGAGACTGTGCGGTGCGCGGACGGGGAACCACGGCGCAGCGCCGCCTGTGACGCTCTGCTCGTATATGCGGGTCAACAACAGCATATGTTAGAAAAGGGAAGAGGGACGCACTGCGGCGTAGAGCTCAGGGTAGCGCGGGAGGCGCGGGCGAAGGTTGATCGTGCTATAATGAATACTCCGCTGTACCTCATGAGCTCGCTGCTGCGCAGCACACAAAAGACACACCTTGGCGAGCTCCGCAGGGAGCGACTCCCAGCCGACATCGTCGAGCGCGGTGCTGCCGTTCCACTGGGGGTGCACGGCCGTGTCAGGCGGGGCGCCTGCGATATGGACGATGTGCGACTGGATGTTGCGCGGGCTCACGCCCGAGTTCGGCGCGTTGCCCGGGATCATGTCAAAGAGCTGCTTGAGTCAGCGCGGGAAGGACTGACAGCGCAATGGCACGGACCTCCAGGGCGGCGACAATGCCCTCGAGGGCGGCCATAGGGCGCGCGGGGCCCGCGTTGGTGGAGGCGAGGCCGAGGCGGGATATGTCCTGGGTCATGTCGCGCAGGACGAGCTTGAAGTCGACGAAGAAGCGCTTTGCGAGGATGGGGCTGGGGACGGTGTCGGCGGTGGCATAGCTGACGAAGGCGATCTTGATCTGTAGTGCAGGTGAGCAAGGATGGGTGAGGGGAGCGCAATAGACGCACGGCGAGTGCGTTGTTCGCCTCGCTGAGGCGGCGGAGGAGGCTCATGCAATAGTTTGCGACGATGGTGGTGCGCCATTGCTGGGAGACGTCGAGGGAGGCCTCGACGACGAAAGCGAGGGCGACGAAATCTTGGTCATGGGACATTGGCGTAGCGGGACAAGGGGCATCATGAGATCATTATTCGTAAGCAAGTATCTAGAAGGCCATAGTGGCACATAGGGCTACAACAACGGACAAAGTGTACATAACATGGACAGCAGGACGGGATGCGGGGGCGGTAATTGTTCCGTAGATGGACTGGTATGCGCTGAAATCGAGGATGGTGCCGGTGCCGGTGGGGACGACCTCGATGGTGGACGGGCTGGTGGGGGTGAATATGTCGGAGACGACGTTGGTGACGCCGTTGACGACGGTGGTGTAGACGTAGGGTATGGGTGCGCCGGCGGTGGCGGTGGTGGCTGCGGGCTGGCCGACGGGGCCCTGCTGCTGGACGGTGGGCTGTGGAGGGATGGATGTTGTGGTCGATGTCGTGAGTGGGGTCGTCGTCGTCGTTGCTGCAGCTGTTGTGGCAGAGGCCGATCTGGAAAAGGGTTAGAGGGGCCAAAATGCTGAGAAAAGGGGCGTACGTTGCTCCGATGGTGATCGTTATGGGATTTCCATTGCTATTGGGAGGTCAGCGGTGTCCAACAAGAGATAAGTGACATACGCGTCTGTTGTCAATATTGTCTGCGCCGCACAGACGAGGAGGGCGGCGAGGAAGTAAAGGAGACGCAGGAACATCGTGGCGCAGCCCCAGCGTGACGTCGAGGTGCACATAACTGGTGTGTGGTCGTATTTGCCCTTCTAATTTTGCCCATCCACGATGGGTTATCGATATCTGCTCCGCTCCTTCTTCTCCACCTCCTCTTCCCTCCTCGCAAAGAAGAGAATGCCGCCCAAAAAGGCCGTCGTCGAGAAGAAGACCCTGCTCGGCAGGCCCTCGAACAACCTCAAAATCGGCATCGTAGGTCCGTCCGCCGTCCGTCCTTCCTAGATCCTCATTCACCGCGTCTCCAGGCCTCCCCAACGTCGGCAAGTCCTCCTTCTTCAACGTTCTCTCCGAGACCACCCTCGCCAACGCCGCAAACTTCCCCTATGCGACCATAAACCCCGAGGAGGCCCGCATCCCTGTCCCCGACCCCCGCTTCGACTGGCTCTACACCGTCTACAAGCCCGCGTCCCGCATCCCCGCCTTCCTCACCTGCATCGACATCGCCGGCCTCACCGCCGGCGCCTCCACTGGCGCAGGCCTCGGCAATGCCTTCCTCTCCCACGTCCGCTCCGTCGACGGCATCTTCCAGGTCGTCCGCGCATTTGACGACGCAGAGGTCATCCACGTCGAGGGCGACGTCGACCCCCTGCGCGACATGGACATCATCCAGACCGAGCTCCGCCTCAAGGACATCGAGTGGGTCGAGAAGCACCTCGACGGCCTCAAAAAGACCGGCCGCAACCTCGGTTCCTCCTCCCTCGCCGACAAGGCAAAGAAGGAGGAGATCGCCATCGTCGAAAAGGTCCTCAAGACCATCACCGTCGACGCCAAGGACGTCCGCAAGGGCGACTGGAATAACAAGGAGGTCGACGTCATCAACACCCTCCAGCTCCTCACCGCCAAACCCGTCACCTACCTCGTTAACCTCTCCGAGAAGGACTACGTCCGCAAGAAGAACAAGTGGCTCCCCAAGATCAAGGCCTGGATTGACGAACACAACCCCGGTGATCCCCTCATCCCCTTCTCCGTTGCCCTCGAGGAGCGCCTCGCCGCCCTCAGCCCCGAGGACAAAAAGGCCGAGGAGGAAAAAATCGGCGCCACAAGCGGCCTGCCCAAGATCACCCAGGCTGGCTACGCCAGTCTAGACGTGCGTTAATCTCCTATTCCAAAAATTCCATCGCTGACGTCCTGACAGCTCATCCGCTACTTCACCTGCGGGCCGGACGAGGTCCGCGCGTGGACCATTCGTAAAGGCACCAAGGCGCCCCAGGCCGCCGGTGTCATCCACTCGGATTTCGAAAACAAATTCGTCTGCGGCGAAATCATGTCCTACGAGGACCTCAAAGAGTATGGCAGCGAAGCGGCCGTCAAGGCCGCCGGAAAGCTGCGCCAGCAGGGCAAGCCATACGAGATGATCGACGGCGACATCGCGTACTGGAAGGCGGGCGGCTAGAGTAGCTAGAAGTAGAAATAATATCGAATACAATACAAATACACATCCTATCACCACCGGCGCTCGCGCGCGGGCGCCTCGCGGCGCGCACTATTAAGCTCCCACCGGCGCCGATCGCGCTCCCGCTCGCTCTCGCGCTCCTCCGCGCCGTACGCCGGGTCGACGCGGCGCCGAGGCGGGCTGCGCACGGGCGGCGTGCGGCTGCGGCTCCGCGCGCGCACAGGCGACCGCGAGCGCGACGGGTGCCGCCGCGGGCGCTCGTCGCCCCTCTCCAGCCTCTTGCGCTCCTTTTTCGCGCGCTTCTCCTCGCGGCGCGCCTCCCGTGCGCGATGGCGCTCCGCTTTCTCTGCCGCGCGCGCGGCGGAAGCATCCACATCAGGGGGGACGGCGTACTTGGCGGCGGAGCCCGACGCGACGGGGACGGCGTTGGCGCCGCTGCTCGATGCGCCTGGGGCGGGCTTCGTCGGCTCGTAACCGCTGCAAAGGCGTCAGTAGGCGCATACATGTACAAAATGATAAACGCACAGTGCAGCGGAGAGCGCCTCCGCCTCGAGCTCCTTGATCTTTCGTATCTCCTCCGCCTGCTGCGCCGCTTCGTCCGCATTTTTGTCGCGGTTGTACCAATGCACGTCCTTGTTCTTCTGCCAGCGGCCCGTCGGCGCATTGATACTATGCCCCAGATAATTCTGTACCAACTCATCAGCACCCTACCAAACAACAACCCTAACACACTCACCTCGCGATCCTTGTCCGCCGAGACGTCCGCCCACTTGAACTCAGCCTGCCCGCCGCGCGTGCCACCGCGCACCGGTTCGAACATGTTGTGGGATGAGCAGAAGGAGAGGAGTGCACAAACAACACCAAGCACCCGTGGCCCAAGTGTAACAGTGTTGAGAGCTGTGACGCGTGACACGCCTCTTGTTCCGCCCCCCATGGCCCGCCGCCGCCCAGCGCCCGCCCCCGCGCCCTCCCTCCTCGGCGCCGCACTCTCCTTCGTCGCCCGCGAGGTCCACGCCTTCGTCGCCAGTGCCACCGGCTCCCAGGACCCCGTGCGTCACCTTCGTTAGGGCTCCGCCGCGTGCGTGTTGACATTTTTTTAGGATCCTGCTGGGGAGTTTTCCGCCGACGAGGATGGGGACGGGTACGACGATGAAGACGACGAGTACGAAGATTACTCCCCGCCTCGACGGCGGCGCAGATCGACACGCGATCGCAGCCGCACCCCGCCAAGAAAGCGGAGACGCACGCGGCGCGCCTCGCCCTCGCCCTCTCCCCCACGCAGTCCACAAGCCACCACCACCACGTCCCCTACCACGTCCACCGCCACGGGCCCGCCCATATCGCTCGCACGCATTCTCAAGCGGCGACCGTCGTTCACCATGCCCGGCTCGCTCTTCCCGCGCTCGCCCTCGATGGAGCCCGACGCGCACCGCGCCCCCGCCAGCGTCCGCTTCGCGTCCCGTACCACACCGCCGCCGCCGCCAATCTCACCCCCGGAAGCCAATTCCCATTTTGAAGTCCCACCTGCCTCGCCGTCAACACCGAGCACCCCGCGGCGCCGTGGCGCCGTCGTGGGGGCAGCCGCCGACCGGTTCTACATCGGCGAGGCAGACGCAGGCCCCGCGATCCTCCTCCCCAGCCCGCGTATCTCGCCGCACGCGAGCCCCCGCGCCGTGAAGGGCAAAGGCAAGGCGCGTGCAGAGACGCGTGCTACTCCCGACGCGGACAGCTCTGGGCTGCTGCGCGTGCGTGGGAAGGAGCAGGAGCTCGACGCCGCGCGTGCAGACCTCGGGCGACACGAGCGGCGCCTTGGGTCCGTCGTACCCGAGGACGCAGACACGTCGTTCGTTGCGCAGGTCGAGCGCGCGAGGGACGCGGACCGTGCGCGCATCGCAGCGCTCGAAGCCGAGATCGCGCGGCTGAAGCACGAGGTACATTCCTTCCTCCCTCTGTCCACGCCATCTAACCCACCATCCCCCCCAGCTCGCGCGACGCCCCACCTCAGCCCCTTCAACTGCTTCCTACCCACCGCCGCCCCCACCGCCCCCACCACCGATGCCCCTCCCGCGGAAGACGCTCATCCGTCTCCCTGCCGCGGGCTCCGGCGACGACGCGACGCTCTTCGCCTCCGCTCGCGCCGCGCTGAAGCAGGCCCCCACCCCCGTCGAAGCGCCCATCGTCCCCGCACGGCGCGCAGGCCTCGCGACGATGGGCCTGGCACCAGACAAAATGGCCGCGTTCCTCACGGAGATGAAGACCGTACGCCTACGCCGGACCGGCGCGGCTGCCAATGGGCCCTCGGGCAGCGGTGGAGGGGCGGCAAACGCGACGTTCACCGCACCGACACCGCCGAGCCGCGTGGCGGGCCTCGCGCCGCGGCGTTCGTTGTCGGCGCTGCGCCCCCCGTTGGGGATGGGCCGAGACGGCGCAGACGTGTCGCGCGGAGACTGGGACGCGTTGCGCGAGAGGGTGCGCTCGGAGATGGACGGCGCGGTACGCGTAGGCGAGAAGCGTAAGCGCGGAGGGGAAACTAGTGCCCCCGGCATCCGTGCGTTTCATCCATCCATTAGTAGTGAAAACACTAACGAGATACCACAGGCTCCAGCACAGCCTCTGCACACACAAGCTTTGCAAGCACCTCCACGCCCTCCGCGCACTCGAGCTTCGCGAGCACGTCCACCTCCTCGCACCACGCCTCATCAACCTCAACCTCAACCTTCACCCCGCCGTCCTCCCAGCCAAGCTCCCAGCCGCTGCCCCCGCCCACCACAGCGCGCCAAACACCCTCCATCACCACCTCCGCGCCGACGCCCTCGCTCTGCTCGGACAACGACAACGACGCGGAGCCCCCGGCGCCCGCGACGCCGCCGCTCGGCGCCGCAACCGCAGGGCCGTCGCGCGCGTTCTACCGCTTCAAGGGCACGGGCGAGCCGGGCGCCGCGGAGCGCAGCATGCGCGGGCTGAAGCGCCGCGAGGATGCGCCGCCTGGGCCTGGGCCTGGGGCGCCGCTCCCGAATGCGAGCGCAGGGACGAGTGGGATCCCGCGCTTCCGCGGGAATGAGAGACCCCGGGCGGCGGCGCCGCAGAGGATGCCGACGCCGCCACTGACGCAGAGGCAGGTGCGCACGCCGTCGCCTTCGCCACCGCGTCCTGCGTATGACGTTTACGCACACAACGAGCACGAGCATGACGTAAATGACCACGATGGGCACGACCAGCACCAAAATGCACCCGACGCCCCGGAGGACCACGCCCCCGAGCGATCCTTCGTCCGTCCCGCCGCAAGTTCCGCGCCGCGTACGAGCCTCTCCCTCTTCGCGCGGCGGCCGCCATCGTCACCCCTCCCCGCACAGTCCCCCCGGCGCCCGCGTGCCCCGCGCTCCGTCTCCAACTCGCGCGCGCCAACCACCGGCGCCCCGGGACACACGCCCGGCCCGCGACGCGCAAGCGGGGCACGGACGCAGTCGCAAACCCAGGCTCAAACCCAAGCCCGGACACAACAGGAGTGGGACTGGGACCATGCCGCACCTTCCGAGCCTACCCCCGCGCGCGCGCACTCGCCGTCCCCCAGCACGCGGCGGTCCGCGCGCCTGCGTCCCGCCCCTGTGCTGCCCGAGCCGCGCGCAGCACCGGCAACGGGTGGCCGGCGGCTCACGCTCGATGCGGAGCTGCGCGCGGCGGTGCCTTTCCTGCACGAAAACGATGAAGCCGACGAGGACGACTCAGACGATGGGGGAGAGGAGGACATGGACATAAGCACGCACGTCGACCCGCGCGAGGCGTACATGGCCTCTGCCGCCGCCGAAGAACAAGCCGCCACCGCCGAAGCCTCCGCTGCCTCTGTGGCAAATGCGAACGCGGAAGCAGAGGCAGACCTGGACAGTGGCGTCCTCCTCGGCGTCGGCATGCGCAGCAGACGCCTTGGGTTCCTCGCGCGCGGAGGCGCCGGCGGGCCGCCGGTGTTCCTGGGCGTGGGGTACGTCGCGGGCGCGGAGGCCGCGCAGGCTGAGGAGGAGGAGCGCGAAAGAGGTATACGGGAGCGGGAGACGCGGATGGCCCATGGTGCACGATACGCCGATGCCCATCCCCCGGAGGACGATGGTGATGACGAAGGGGAAGGCGAAGAAGGGGGAGGGGAGGAGGCCGCGCGCGCGTCGCCGGAGTACGAATACGTCGCGGACGACGACGAAGACGACGACGAATATCTACCATCTCCTGCCCCGAAGGCGCGCCTAAAGCAGAAGCAGCGGCGCCGGTGAGCCGCGGCTCGACTCAATTATGTTTCTTCATTTCATCTTGTTGGTTTTTTTTTACATTTACCGTTTTATCTCTCCTGTTCATCTTGATCTTGCTGTGTTGATCTCTGGTTATACTGTTGTTATTTATCATATCCCCGCGTTTATTTTATCGTTTCTGTTTGCGATCGAGACATTGGTCGAGGTAAACACCGTCCCACCAACGGAACACCTGTATGCTTCTACTCAATGTAAGTCCTTCTGCTAATTAACGGCGATTAGAACCTATAAAACCCCCTGACTTTGCAGTCCCCGTATCTGTTATCTATCATGTCACTCGAGTATGTATCCGTTCAAAAGTCAAACCGCGTCAAAATAAAATTCGAGTTACTCATTAAATAATTCTTCCGCCCAATATACACACTCCATTTACCAAACTTCTCCAGCAGTAATCATTTACTACAAAATGCGCACTTACACCCACTCTTAATCCAGGCGCTGCCTGCGATGTCGGCCGCGCTCGCTCGCTGAGTGGGCTTGATTGCCAGACACGATCGCAAGAATGCCGCAGTAGGAGAGACGTCTTCATCCGATAACTTCCCGCTTTCTTTGAGAATATTTTCTAGCTTTCCGAGTACCTCTTTTGCCGTCTCCACGGGTGATGCTGTGTATGTATCCGCGAACAGCGGCGTGCCGGTGAGCAGGAGATAGGCCTATAATGCCATTTCAATATCAAGACTCGGTGAGCGCAGATCGTGCGTGCAGAAATCAAATACTGACAGTACACCCCAGTGTCCAAATATCGGCCTTTGGATCAACTCTTTCTCCCTTGAGCACCTCCGGAGCTGCATAATTCTTGGCGATGTCCACCTGCGTACTGGTCCCAGTCGGCCGTGCTGTTTTAAGCGCCCACGGATCAGTACGCTGGAAATATCAGGAGTGAAATTCATACAGTGTCCATAGTTGCACAAGTAGATGTCTACATCGAATAGATCCTCCGCCGTTGCATCCCATGCGTGCGGATGCGTGAGCGGCTGCGATTTAACAGTCGAATAAGTCTCCCCGTCGGCTCCAATAATCTTGATCGGTCTTTCGTTTGTCGACTTGGCGAGTTCTCTTTGAATGTCGCTTACAGTCTGAGCGCCCCAGAAATAGAAATTATCTGCAGTTACGGCTAGCGCAAAGCGGCGTTGACAATCGGCGTACAAGAATCATGATAAATACCCACCTCCGTGAATGAATTTGTTATTAGCTAGGTGGACCAGCCGCTCGGCGACGTCACGTATGACTTTTTGAACAACATGAGTAGGCAGATATTGCCCGTCATATACATTGCTCAGGCGCAAAGCCTCGACCGACGTGCTCAACGGACGAAATGCGAGACACAAGTGCCGCCTTCCACTTGGGTCGTGCTCATAGAAGTGGCCAAGAAGCTCGGGAACGCCGTACGTCATGCTCTTCACTGGCCCAAGCAGCGCGTCGCGTTCTTTGTTTCCTGACGAGTCCGCCGTCGCTACTGCCGTCAGAACCTTGAGGGCCTTGTACTGGCCTCCGGTTTCTTTGCTGGCTTGTGCAAGCCAGGTCGAGGATCGGGGACCCCATCCGAGCTTGCGGATGATCGTCCATCGCTCATTGTCCAGCTTCTGTCCAGGAAGAAGAGGGAAATAGCCAAGCGCTGAGTCCAGGTGTTCTTCAGGGAATAGTTCCGCCATTGTGGAGGTGGTGCTGAGGTAGCTGCGCAAGTGCTAGTAGTACAAATTAGGATGGTGTGCAGAATGGAAGTCTGATCAGAGAGCTGCCCGAATTCACGCGGTATTTTCAATGGGTTATCTATTTCTGAAGTAGCCATCCTGCTGTGCGCGCTGCGTTTTTGTCTTGCCAACACCGCCCATACAACGTGTATCACGTACATCAGCCACGATGGCATCTGTCATTTGCAGAAGCAGAAGTAATATCGCATTTCATTGATAATCAGGTTGTTTAGTAGCGTGAAAAAGTGAAAATACCTCGCACTCTGCCTGCAATGCAGGTAATTCATAATGACAGGTAATTTAATATGCAGGCAGGTCCGTTGGCACTTGAAGAAGCGGGACACTCTCGAGAGTTAGGTGGACGTCTTTGAACGCGCTGCACTACCGTCACTGCCCTTTGCAACGCCCTTTGGGCTAGGTGCTTGTCAGCCGCAGTTTCAGAACGTGGAAAGGTTCGACTCTATATGTAGCTATTTTAGCTGCCTGTGGGCACCACAATCAGAAATACGTCAATGAAGTTTCAATGTTTTGGCCGTTTTTACCGGTTCTCAATGTGAAATTTGCTAAGGATCACCTTTACACCTAGGCAAGTGCCACCTATAAAAAGAAGTTTTACAAAAACATTAGGTTCGCGAGGAAATGTTCAGACATGAACACTTAGGTTCTTTGCTTTCCTTGCTTTCTTCATCTGGTAGGTAAATATACACCAACTGCATGTATCTGTCGTTTATTCCTGTGCTAGTGCTATAGCCGAAGGTAAATGATTAGAGATACCTAGTTGCAATGTGTCTCTGATTTATTTCATGAAAAAGCTCACCGGTGAAAGAAGGGTACCAAAGATTAGAAACATCCAAGCGGGTAATGGGTTCTCTATGTAAGCATGGCCCCTCCAGTCTTACTACACGGACCGTTCTTCCCGGTTCCGTTGTTCATGTTTGGTACTGGTCAGTACCAAACCTTAATATAGCTATATCATCATCGTCGACGCGTACGTTACAAGAACCGTACCCCCGTCATCTACCCGTATACCGTCTCGTCCATAGGCAATACAGTGTGGTCCTATCAACCCGTGTGATCACCAGTGAGCCTGCCCGACAGCAGGCTTCCACTCTACAATGCATGCCAACGATCTTTGATATTTTATTATTATTCCAAGGTGGCACTATTCATTTCCCTCACAAACTGCGCTGTGGTATTCTACCGTATCTGTAATGATATACCCAGACCTCCAAGGGTTTATTGTACGGTTGCCAGTGGAGTCATACCAGGGGTGGGCAAGTCCAGCATGTCAACTCGCAGGATCATTCTTGAGAGCGTTCCCGCTTGCCAGATATCGCCCGCACATCAAGGATCAGCACTCAGCCTCTTCTTACAGTTGATGTGGCTATTTTCAAAGTTAAGGGATACGGTATATAATGAGCTGGCACTTGCGAATTACTACCCTCATCGTCAGCTGTGCTGCTCATTACTTCTAGTGCTGGTCACTATTGGACATCAAATAACTGCGTCACTAACACTTCTTATTATATTACTTACTATGCGCACTTTTTCTCTACTTGCTTTGGCATGCATCCTCTTCCAAAGCGTGTCTGCTTTGCCAACTCCAGGCCGTAATATTGAGTACAGACCTCCTTTTGATTAGTCTAATTAAATTGATACTGACGGAAAATGATACTTATAGTAATCTCAGCTCTCGAGAGGAAGTATATGATCTTTTCTCTCGTAATGCCGGCGATTCAGATTATATACTCGAAGCACGGGGGAAAAAATACGTGCCTCCGGCCCCGGAGCCCATCACCTTTCGCAAGGGGGGGCCTCATGATGCGGGCAATCACTTGGACAAGCTGTCACTTTACAGCAATAAAAGAAAAGCTACCGAGGATTTTCACAAGAAAGTAGTTTCTGAACATATGAAATCGGTTCCTAGGGCACACACAGCCGAGATCGTGTAAGCTAAGGCTATGGCACTCTACATTGATTTGCACATATTGATTCGATTCAAATGTCTCAGTAACCTGGCCCATGCCAAAGGATCAAGGGATCCAAAAATTCATATCAGTGCAGAATTCAAGGATGTTCATGGCAACGTCATACAAACTCCCCAGCACGGAAACGGTCAACCGGCCCCAATAGCGCATGTTTACATTGGAAATCCCGACCACCATGACAGTGTTCATTCGTACAATGCCGCCGCACACGATACTCTGCCTCATGCTTACAAGCATGCTGTAGCCAAGCACAATGACCCGACAAATAAAAAATCCACCGCAAGCATGTTTTGATGATTTTTTTGCGATATATAGTAATTTATGTAATGAAGTATATACTTGTGAAATACGGGCAAAAGTGATGATTCTGGGAGGGAGATATTATAATTACCATGCAGTCAAAAGATAAAGAGACAACCCAATCTCCTGAGATTCAACCTGCATACACGTAGTGCGCGCCATCAAGCGAACTATATCACATTAGAGTATATGATGAGTGGGTTCGTGCGCATGGGGATAAACCCTGATGCATTGATGAACCGTTTCACAGAGACCTTCAACAAGCGCTCGTGGAGCCGCTTATAGTTCTTTGATCGGATCAGGAAAGGCGGCCCGTACAACCTCTACGTACATAGCACGGCTCGAAGTCAATGTTCCAACTTTCAGCATTGTATTGAGCATGTACTTTTGACCATACTATTTTGGGATAAGACGCTGCTTTCTTCGTCAGGAACTGCATGGTCCCCCGTAAAGTCCACCTCTATACCAATCCCAATTCGACGCGCTGATTTAAGCGCCCATAGATGAGTAGACTGGAAATATTTGGATTGAAATTCATACCGAGTTCATAGTTACACATGTAACATTGAAGAGCACCTCCGTCACTGCGTCTCATGCGTGTTCATGCTTAAGTGGCTGAGATTTGACAGTAAATAAGTCTCCCGTCGGCTCCAATAATGTTGATCGGTCTTTCGTGTGCCGGCTGGGCGAGATCTCTTTGAATACTGATTGCAGTTTGAGCACCGTAGAAGTAGAAATTATCTTCAGCTACAGCTAGCGCAAAGCGACGTTGAGAATCATCGTACGAGAATCAGGACAAACACTCACCTCTGTGGATGAGCTTGTTCTTTCTTAGCCAGATGAACCAGCCGCTCGGCATTAGCCTGACAGACATAAAAATGATAATTCGTACAGTACATTATCTTTGCACATGCTGCACTCCCTGAAAGTTACAAAAAAGCAGTGGCTAAATTCAACGGCAAAAAAAATCCACTGTAGATATATTTTAGAGTCTTGTAATACCAGCGATATATGTTATGTAGTCCGGGCAGAATCCAAGTCTAATACAGTAGTGATCCTTCATTTTCGCATATGACCGCTGACGCACTCTAACCTGATAGCATATGTGTTACAAATCTTTGCACCAATTCTGCTGTGCTGCGTCAAGAGGTGCCATGAGGGGCAGAACGGAGCACGGCGAGGCAGACGCGAGTCCTGCGATCCTCCTCCCTGGCCCGCGCATCACGAATCTTCACGCTGCAACAGGATAAGGGCAATGTTCGCGCGGATGCGCCTGGGCTGTACCATGTGCGTGGCAGAGCGGAACCTCGGCTCCGTCGCGCTCGAGGACGCCAACACGTTGCTCGTCGCGCAGGTCGAGGACGCAGACCGTGCGCGTAGATATCCCCCCTAGCTCGTGCGCCGCCCAACTTCGATCTTTTCCTACTGACCACCGCTCCTAACGCCGATTCCCGTCCCGCGCAAGACCCTCACCTGCCTCCTCGCCCCATGCGCTCCATCCTCGTGCCGCCCTCTCTCTTGGCGCACGCCACATTGAAGCAAGCGGCTATCACCGTGGAAGAGGACCTCTGGAGCCGCATAATTCTTGGCAGAGTCCACTTCCGTACCAGTCCTAGCCAGACATGCAGATTTAAGCGCCCATAGATCAGTAAACTGGAAATATCAGGGGTGAAATTCATACCGTGTCCATAGTTTCACAGGTAGATATCTACATCGAAGAGCTCCTCCGCCGTTGCATCCCATCCGTGCGGATGCGCGAGTGGTTGGGATTTGACAGTGAAATAAGTCTCCCCGTCGGTTCCAATAATTTTGATGGGTCTCTCGTTTGCCGACTTGGCGAGTTCTCTCTGAATGTCGCTTACGGTATGAGCGCCCCAGAAATAGAAATTATCTGCAGTCACAGCTAGCATGAAGCGGCATTGAAAAATCAGCATACGAGAATCATAATAAATATGCACCTCCGTGAATGAATTTGTTATTAGCCACATCAGGAAATCAGGGAGATCCAGATTTAGCCTTATGACGTTGATGAGCGCTGAATAGCACTATACTATATGACAACGGTAT
>JAEKIV010000705.1:0-44565 GCA_016801325.1 Hypholoma fasciculare
CCCTACCCATCCCTCTCCATCCCTGCCTGTCCCTCTCTACCCATCCCTACCATTCCTGCCCATCCCCACCTGTCCCTACCCATTCAACTCTGTCCATCCCTGCCTGTCCCTACCCGCCCAACCCTGCCCATCCCTAGGGCCCAACCCTACGCCCAACCCTGCCCAAAAGAAACAAAAGTAGCCCATAACCCTAAGCCCGAGATGGCATTCAGTGGGCTGCTGGGGTTGTCACAGTGAATCCTGATTTGACCTCATGTTAATTAGCACAGTAGTTTTGGTTCTAGTAATGAGATAAAATATCTTTGTTAAGGTATCATATCGCTCAGCAATAATACCCTATCGACCAATGAATAGAAAGAGGGTATTATAGGCGTTTCTAGGCAATTCCTCTGGCGTAGTTGGCCGGTCGCGCAGGACTAGAGACTTACGTTGGATAGTGCGTGTGTGGGGATCGTCGATCCCCACATATTGACTGCCGTGACTGTCGCTTACTTTCGGAGGCACGAGCACGAGGCCATTTCCAGTTCTACAAATTTGGAAGCTTGAATGTGTGGGGATCGTCGATCCCCACATATCGACTACTGTGTCATTCGCTTATTTTCGGAGGGCACGAAGCCGTTTCCAGCTCCACGGAATTGGAGGCTTGAAGAGAGGCAGAAGGCCGCTCAGCGATTCGAGCGTGAAGCTCATCAAGGTATGCGAGGCACCCGCGGGCGAGGAGACGTCAATGGGTGCGCGTGGGGATCGTCGATCCCCTCGCAGCAATGGCGAGTACAGCCGTCAGGATTTCTTAAGGCGCGTATCCGCGTTGCGTGCACGCTCAGACAGGATGCGCGGGGATTGTCGGTCCCCGCGTACGTGAATACAATGACTGCCTCTTTTTTCAATATAACTAGTCTGAACTGATTGGATGCATGGGGATCGAAGATCCCCAAATACATGAGGGTAGTCGCCCACCTTTGCTATTTTTGTAGATGCTCAGGCTGTATCTTTATCGAAACGGCAGTAAGTCATCGTTTGCGATGTGTTATCAGTGCCAATAGGTGCATGAATGAATTACAGGCTAGCTAACAGTTCGTCATATACGGTAAGGAGTTCGAGCCGCTCTTCCCACTGTCGTAGTTTAGCCCGTTGCATTTCTGCAAAGCCAGCGGGATCCTTTTCCGCAAATTCCCGCTCCGTCCGGAAACCACTGTCAACGTATCGTAGCAATCCTCCTGGGCAGAACTGTGTGAATGAAAGCCGCGTTTCGTGCTCTGAAACAGGCGAATTGGAATGGGTAATGGTGGCAGAAGGAATGAGAGCCAAGAATCCTGGTGGAAATTCGAGCATAATGTTCAGCTGCCATAGGATCAGATGCCCCCCTTTCGTATGGTCAAAATTGCCTAAGGATTGAATCGCACACATTCCGTAGGGGCAGTTAAGGATGTCCCGATGTTTATACGTACAAACTCGAGGGCCGAAATTTAATGCAGCGCATGGAAAGATGCTTCGTTTGAAGATGCGTTTGAGGTTCGGGCGAGCCCCAAACAGCTTATCGAGACGCTCGCGATAATGCTCATAAACTTGTTTCGACCAAAACTCAAAGCAAGCTGAAAATTCATAAACGTTAGTCCCGTTTCATTGCAAGAGACTAATACTTGCCGCTACCAAAGCACGCCAATTGAGCGACGTCTTTACGTTCACGCAGGCGAAGGATCATCTCGTCATGCGGCTCGTTCTTGAGATTGACAGGGCCCTTGGTGCCCTTCCCATGCAAAACGCCGAAATTCAGCGCAGGAAACCTTCCTCGGCGATGTTTAAGCTCGCCTAGCGAAAAATCAGCCCGGCGGCCTTCCTCAGAAATCGCATCGCAGGCGGTGTCGCACACTGTGAAGAAGGCGGCATGAGGCGGGGAGCACATAGCGCCAATGATGCGGCGTTTATGGTCAAGAATGGGATAAGCGCGCCTTTCAGCGAGAGTAAGTCAGTATTCGGCCGCGCAAAAGAAACCACGGCTCACATAGTGCTGTGAGGGTTGATGGGTATGTATCGGATGCCTAATCCAAGACCCTTGGCGGGCGTCACGGCAACCTTGAGCCCCCGAACGACCTCTTTTCGAAACGCTTCGTACGCGCCGCACGTAACGCGCAGCTCCTCGGTAACCAACTTAGTCGACAGAGGAAGAGCTCCTGCGACGATCTTGGCTTTCGTTTTGGCTCGTGGCTCATGCCCAAGGCTGTCTGCACCCTCCTCTCTCTTTCGCTTCCGCCGGAGGTGAGCTTTCTGCTGTGCTCTGGGGGGCTCGAGCTCCGCCGCGGCTTCTGCGGCAGTGTTGGATAAAGGCGGTGGTGGAAGAGTGGGCAGGGAGGCTGGCGGGGGCGCGGCCTCTAGCCCATTCGCTCCAGGCAGGATGGGCATTGAATCGTTTTCGAGGGCGCCAGGGTCGCTGTGCTCGTTGCTCTGCGTGCCCTCCGTTTCTCCCTCGTCCGTCTCTTCGGAATCGCTCGCGTCATCCACGTCTTTCAAGCACGCGCTCTGGAGCAGGGGTCCCAAATCGAAGGCCGCATCAACGTCGACGATGAGCGCATTGAGCGGGGAGTAGGCGGCGCCTGATCGAGTCTACGCGGTGCCGCGGGCATCAGCAACCGTCGGGCTGGTGATAGGTGTAGAGGAGATCGCATACCTTCCTTGATGGCTCAGAGAGCGGTCTGGCCGGCTCCATGCCAGCGCAGTCAGCTATGAAAAAAAATCAGCTGGTGGCATTTATGGGCGAGGACTCAACGGGGCCGCTCAAGTCCTCAACCCACTGCCCTCACCCATCCGACGTCGTGTAAGCCCGCAGGTCCCGAGACCGAATCCGTTGGGCTTTGGCGACGTCGTGGGGATTGGGGGTTGAGGCGATAGCCCAGAAGCTGCTTCCCGTACCCTTCGGACATCGTGTAGGCCCGCAAGTCCCGAGATCGAATCTGTTGGGCTTTAGCGATGTCCTGGGGCATCAGGGAGACAACGGGTTGAGGGCTGAGAGCACATCTGGCGGAAGCTCACCTGATTCAAACGGAAGTGCGTTCAAAGAGTGCAGAAGCAACGCGGGAGCGTGTACTTATCATCGTATTCAGGATTCAACAAACACGCGGCACGTGCGCTCAACGCGTGACGTCATAGATCTGTGTCAAAGGTGCTTCCTGTCCGTATTGTACGTAGACGCGGCAGGTAGTGCGCATGCTGCGTTTGTCTATCGCCGTGTGGCTAAAAAAATCCAGGCATTCCATGAAGGCTCGGCAGGCCCGTCATAGCATTCAACAACAAACATCATAACCGCGCCCAAAGTAGCTCCGCGTCACCCTCAGCGTAATGTAGAAACAGTGCATTTTACTCGCGTCCGTGAAATCCGCGCCTGGGTCATCATTCCCCCGTTCCCCAAAATTCAACCCTCAATGAAAATATTTTTATCTCAAAAACGAGGTCGGGCAGTGCACGCGTGGCGTTCGTCGACCGCCACGTAGTTTCCGCGTATCGCACAATTTCAGACAGAACGAGGAGCCCTTTGTGAGTTCAAATGAGTACGTTCATGGATGTGACAGCCAGATCTGCCGCTCGTATGTGGGTGTCGTCGATCCCCTTTATTTCACCCCAACACAGCGTTTTAGCCGCGTATTTGCTGAGTTCATTGATCCCGATGTCGCGCTGAGCAATGAATATTGCTATATTTTTCTTCATGCTTCACGCAGAGGTCAGATGTTGCCTACGGAGGCTAGTCAATCAGCCCCGCATAGGGCTGAGGCGTCTGACATTTTATGTGGGTTTCCGCCTCGCGTGCGCGTGAAAACCGTCGCTTCCATAAATGAGCCTTGCCTACGAGTATTTTTCCTCAACGAAGACGTTGTTCCCCTGCGCATGAAGCTCGTCATGCATGCGGAGTTCGTCGATCCCCGTGACTCCACCGTCTTCCTGTAATTTCAGAGAGCACAGGGAGCTCTTGTTGGGGTTCATCACCGAGTACATTGATTTATAGACGCTGGGTTATTCGTTATGTCGCCTCTGTCGGAGGTTTGTCCATCCCCAAGTAACTGATAATGCAGATTTCTCTAATTGGGAACAAGAACTACCTGATGGAATCCACGCTTCCTACCCGGTGCGCGCAGTGAATACCCGCATAAAAAAATACCAACCGCTGGCGAAACATCTATTCCGTCATGGCCAACCCAATCAGACTGCGTACCCAAAATGTATGCCACCCGTTTTATTCGTGCACGTTGGGGTCGGCAATTGCTGCCCAAAACTGCTCAGCGCGTACGGGCAGTGAGCATAGAAATGCATGCATATATAAAATCAAGGCAGGCCTATGCTCACGAAGAAGGGATTGATGAACCAAGCCGCACGCTCTCTGCGCCCATGTGCAATTTAACCGTCTTCGCAAAATATCTGCCGCCTTATATTCACGCAAGAGGGAATTGACGAGCCCCACGTAACATCTCTGAGCCCATGCGCGCTGTGAGTAAACAATAACTCTAAGCAGTACGGTCTCTAATATTCAAAAAAAAACCACGCACGCAAAAAAAAAAAACGCAGGCACACAACGCTAGCCGCTGCTCAGCCGCAGAGAGATCGACGAATCTCAGCGTATGTTATCTTGTTATCTTCGGCGGTATGCGATGTAAACGTCTACGCAAAATATGCCACCCGTGATATTCATATGCGCGGGGATCGTCGATCCCCGCGCATCTCATGTGGGTAGATACGTGCACAAAATCGAACAGTGGCCGCTGTTTTCACGGCGGTGGGGATTGTCGATCCCCGAAAAGCATCTGTGCAGGCATGAGCGCTGTGAATACGCAAATTCAGAAAAGCAGGCTGCTGCTTACGCAGGGGGGGGATCGATGAACCCCACGGATCTGGTTAGCTCATATGGTAAACGCAGAAACGCTCATGCATAAAAACCACCTGTTCTGTTGACGGCGCCCGACCGCCGCATCTTATAGCTGGTCCTGTGCAAGGCGTGAATAGCCAAATACTTGCGGGACGTAAATACAAGCAAAAAAAAAACGACGGCCGTGATATGCGCATAGGCGGGGTTGAACAAACACTGCACAGAATCTGTGCGCGCTTGTGACGTTAAAGTCACGCAAGGGGGGGCCGACGAACCCCACGGATCTCATGTGGAACCTAAATACAAGCAGAAAAAAAACACTGGCAGCGGTATTCGCGCACGCGGGGATCGACGAATGCCGCGCAAAATCTGTGCAGGAGCCGCATTAAATGAGCCGCACAAGCCACCGATGAACGTTTGGCATGCGGCCGTCGTTATGCCTAAGTCATGCTCCGCGTGCTCCGTGGCCTCGATTTTTTTGTTGGTGGGGTAGGATGCGGGGATCGTCGATCCCCGCATAGCGCGCTGCAACTATTGCTGAAAGTTTCACAAATAATCTACTAAATAAACATTTTGAAAGGCACCTTTGTTGCCGAAAACAAACGTATTCGTTTCAAATTCAATTGAGATAGATGTAGTTTTCACGCGCCACTAAATAGAAGCTATCCATCCCAAAAATAATGGCCCACGCACTATTGCTAAGCCTCCAAACGATTTACACGAGCGTGCTGCTGAGATATGCGTTTGACTGCAACGGCTAGTGCAAACGAGCGGCCGCCTGTATGTGCGTGGGGTTCTTCGATCCCCACAGAGCGCCTGGTTGTACATGTTCTCAATCCGAGGCAATGGCGGACCAGTGCACAAGTGGGGTTCGTCGATCCCCGTGTAGGTACTGGAATGAGATGTTTCAAGAATGCTGAGAGCGCCCTACGTATTGCCTACGTAGCGCGGAGCACCGAAAATTAATTAACGCCGCTGATTGACGCGACGTTGGCGGTTAGCCGATCAGGAATAGCATTGAATATTTTCTCTAGTTCACTCAGCCATCTCTGATCCCAACGCACGTACAGCCGAGTGCCTTCCTGGTCACGAAAAAAGGGGAAATCTCACGCTCGGTCCGCCGGTCCGCCGGTCCGCTCAGCAGTCGAGCGTAGCATCTTTCAAAGACCTTCTCTGGGTCTGGGTCGCGCTGTGCGTGGGATTTAAGGCGATCAAATATCTTCATTCACTGGGGATCGTCGATCCCCACGTACTTGTGTAGTACAACAAAATGTAAAATCAACATGTTGATAATTGCGTGGGGATCGACAATCCCCGCGTACTCGTGTATTATAACGAACCGTCAAATACCTTGACAAATACATGGGGATCGTCAATCCCCATATGCGTAGTACAACAAAATAAAGTACAACATACATTGATAAATACGTGGGGATCGTCGATCCCCACGTACTCGCATTGCTACAAAATAAAGAATGGCAAGTTCAACAGCATAAAGAATGAAAAAGATTGATAAACACGTGGGGAGCGACGATGCCCACGGACTCATAGTGTAACAAAATAAAAAATAGAACGCATTGATAAAGACGTGGGGATCGTCGATCCCCACGCACTCGTGTTGCGACAAATAAAGAGTAAAATACATTGATAAATGCATGGGGATTGTTGATCCCTACGGATTCGTGTAGTGTAACAAAATAAAAAATAGAATGCGTTGGTAAAGACGTGGGGATCATCGATCCCCACGTACTTGTGTACTACTACGAACTTGGGTATTGCAATGAAATAAAACATGTAACGTGTTCATAAATACATGGGGATCGTCGATCCCCACGTATTTGGGTACTACGATGAAACAAATACGTGAGCATCGACAATCCTCACGTACTTATGTATTTCCGTGAAATAAAGTAAAATATAAATTAATACATACGTGGGGATCGTGTCAGGGAAACAGATATTTGAGCTCGCTGCAACATACCAGCCGTGTCAATGGGAATATCGTGGTCATGCAGATTGTATCTGCCAAAGCATGATGAAAAGGAGCACTTTTAGCAGGTGTTCGGTGTCGAAATGCGAAAGGTAGTGAGCGGCGAGGATGATCTCGAGCATGTGTAAGACGTCATTGAGCCACGAAAGGGAAAGGCGCATGCTGCGGGTGCCCAGCCCGGGCAATGCGCGGGCTGTGTAGAAGTGATGTCGATACTCTGATAAATATGGGGGGATCGACGATCCCCATGTACTGGAGTATCAAAATGAAATAAAGTATAAAAAGCATTGGTAAAACCGTGGGGATCGTCGATCCCCACGTACTCGTATTGCAAAAAGAGAAGGAATAAAATCCATTGATCAATATGTTGGGATCAACGATCCCCACGTATTCGTGTACTGTATCAAAATAAAGAACAAATCCATTGATAAATACGTGAAGATCATTAATCCCCACGTACTCGTCTATTTCAGCAAAATAAGGTACAACATATGTTGATAAATACGTGGGGATCGACGATCCCCACGTACTCGCGTTGCAACAAAATCAAGAATAACATACATTGATAAATGCATGGGGATCGTTGATCCCCACGGATTCGTGTAGTGTAACAAAGTAGAGAATAAAATACATTGATAAATACGTGGGCATAGACGATCCTCACTTACTCGTGTAGCGCAACAAATTATGTATAAAATACATTGTTAAATACGTGGGGATCGTCGATCCCCACGTAGTACTTGCATAGTACAACAAAATAAAGTACAACATATATGTGGGGATCGACGATCCCCACGTACTCGCATTGCGATAAAATAAAGAACAGACATGCATAGTCAAAGGTCACCACGCAAAAAAATAATTTTGGGTGTAATATTCACTTGATGCGTCTCTGTGGGGATCGACAATCCCCACGGACATGCTCGGTCAAATTTCACCACGCAAAATTTATTTTTGCGAGATGAAATTGTACTGAGAACATCCGTGCGGATTGTCAATCCCCACAGACACACAAAAAGTAAAAATTACTCCCAGAATTAATTTTTTCGTGGTGACATTTGAGTGAGCACGTCCGTGGGGATCGTCGATCCCCACGGACACGCATGAAGTGATTACTGTGCGTAAGAATAATTCTCGCATGGTGAAGATTCACTGAGCACGTCAGTGGGGATCGACAATCCCCACAGAGACGCATCAAGTGATTATTGAGCATAAAACTAATTTATGTTTGGTGAATATTCACTGAGCACATCCGTGGGGATCGACGATCCCCACAGACTCGCATACGGTGATTATTGTACGCAAAAATAATTTATGCACGGTGAATATTCACTGAGCATGCCCGTGGGGATCTACGATCCCCACAGGCGCGCATCGAGTGATTATTGCATGTAAAAATAATTTATGCATGGTGAATATTCACTGAGCACATCCGTGGGGGTCGTCGATCCCCACAGAAATGCATCGAGCGATTATTACATGCAAATTAATTTATGCATGGTGAAATTTTACTGAGCACGTCCGTGGGGATCGTCGATCCCCACAGAAATGCAGCAAATAAATATTACTGTCAAAATCACTGCACATAACCTGTTCCTCATGCATCCCTAGCTGTCCCTAGCCCATGCCCAGCCCATCCCTAGCCCGTCCCTAGCCAATCCCCAGCCCATCCCTAGCCCGTCCCTAGCCAATCCCTAGCCCAACCCTGTGCAAAACCCTACCCAAATCCCTAAATAAAATGCCCCATAACCTAACCCTAAACAAACAAAATATTCGAAAACTCACAACAATTAAACTATTCATATCGTGTTTCATTAAAGCATAGCTCGAGCGTGAATTAACTGATTTGATTGAGGCGGCGATTGCACGGCTGGAAAATTATTCTCTGACGTGAACGTCGGGAGGCTTTGAACATATCTTC
The DNA here is from genome assembly GCA_016801325.1 of Hypholoma fasciculare. Classification (NCBI taxonomy): domain Eukaryota; kingdom Fungi; phylum Basidiomycota; class Agaricomycetes; order Agaricales; family Strophariaceae; genus Hypholoma; species Hypholoma fasciculare. The sequence continues at coordinate 8,761 of JAEKIV010000705.1, forward strand.
CCCATTTCTCGTCAGATATGATCGGTGCAGTGCAATATTCTTCGATGTTGAGCCCTGAAAGGAGATCATCGAGACGAGGGAGGATCGCCTGCACGGCGTCCCTTTCAAGATCCATTTGCTCGGCACGCGAGATTCCTCCAACTTCTGAAAACCAGGCGCGATCTTCTCTAGTGATGCTCGCAACAAACATATCGAGGATCGCCTTGTCTACTCCGTCTTCCACTGCCACGTCGTATGCCATCCTATAACCAATGGCTTCCATTAACGGTTGACAAAGCGGAAGGACGTACGCCTGGAATTCGGGATCGCGGTGGTGTTTGAAGCGTGATGATAGAACATCTCTGATCTCGTGGAACATCGAGCTTACGCGTCGCGCCACTATGCTGTCCGGATTTGTTAACGCGACGCGTTGAATAAGTAGCTCTATCGCAAATCCTGTCAAATCAAATGAGAAAATTGCAGTCGTGCGAACTTAGAATAACAGAGGAAGATACGCACGGACTGAGATCGCCAGAAGATCGCCTTCCGCGATGGACGCTCCGCGTACATCAGACTGTCATACTTGAATGAGGAAGATTTTCCGAAACAATTTTTTAAAAATTATACTCACATATAGAACAGAAAATTAATTGACTTGAAAGATCCCCTGCGCTCCGCACCTGTCTCCTAATGAAGTCAACGACGCTAGGCAGTGTTTTACATGGGTGACTTTGGCGACTGCAGCAATGCAATGACGCTCGCCCAAGCTTTTGCTTTTATCCGTGAATAGTGTGATTGCCTTCTTGGTCAACGATTCGAACACAACCGCTTGCGCGAGAGCGGAACAGACCGGATATTGTTGCGTGGGGAATGAGATGATAGGTCGTTGTTTGCCAGTGAAAGCATCTGTTACTTTCCGTCTCTGGCTATAGCGTCCCGCAACAAATACCGCCACCTTCAATGCTGTGACGGCCATACCGGCTATTGAAATTGACCCGACTATGACGCGGTATATACTTTCAAAGAACTGTTCTCGGCCGTCTCCAGGTTCTGGGGTTGAGAGCAGAGCGCTTGCAGGAAGAGATACGTGGTTGAAATACGTTAGAAAGTGGTCCACCGGAACTGAACCACCGCGGGGTGTGAGAAGTCTGTAAAGGCTTGCTGAGCGAATCCGATTGAAAGAATCTAGTGAAAAACGTACCTGCTCGTGATACCTCGGTTCATAATCTTTCCGTCATGTAACATGACCATAAACTCCTTAACACCTCTGTCTTCTCCATCAACAATAAACCGAGCGAATACAACCGCCATCGTAGGAATGACGCAGGGAGATGTAGGGGGCATGTGCCTGAGGATATCATTAGCGCCCGTGGGTTGTGAGCGACGGCCGGTAATCAAATACATACTTAGCGGCTCCGTCATGCGGGGTATGCAGATCGATCGAGCCATCAGCTAAAAGCGTAGCTGTGGTCTCAATATTTCTCGCATCAAGGCCGTGAGCTTGCTCTGTCAAGCAGTACTGTCCTCTGAGGTGGATAATAAACTTAGTGGTATATCCAATAAGCAAATATGCGACTCACATTAATTCAAAGTTGAGTAACTTGTTTAAGATGTGTTGCAGGTCGGGTCGGCCTATCGCACGTCGAGCAAACGTGCCAGTGCAGAGATTGAGGTGTATGATGATCAAAGTAGCGGCACCTCCATCCATGGACAAGATTGGATCTAACTGGAGTGCCCAGAACTTGGGACTAGTACCCATGATGTCCGCAGCTGTAAGGCCTGAATTTTCAACGCGCGTTTGAGATATGAATCGACGGTGAAGATATTTGAGACACACTGTGAGCTTTTCCAATAGCAATTAGCCGCTTGTACGTGAGCTGGATACGCTCATCGTGAGGAAGACGGGCGGCTGAGTGAGTTCTGACCAGCTGGCAAGACGTGTTATAAATCGCTTTTCAGTCTAAATTAAGCACGCATTTTTCGCGTACACTAGCGTCCTTTCGGCCAATTAATCGCTTGCGTTTGGTTGTATCTATGGTGAGATAGAAGGCACAGCGCTGAAAGGGGTCAAAACACATCCGATTGTGAGCAAGACGTTGGAGCGAAGGAGGGTATCGCAAATACTTGACAATCGGAATGGTATATTTGTTGCTGTCCGATGGCTCGAGTCGACATTCATTCTCCGAACGTGTGAAGACGGTCATCTGATCTATGTAGATGCCAGATGCACAGCTTCTTTCAATTTTATGCCCGGAAGCCCGGCGAAAAATTCGTAGTCCACTACCCGCGAGTAGTACTGGACTCCAAGCTGACACCTTTGGGGCCGGAGAGGGGAAGCGAAGGCTCCATAGGAAGTTCACGGGTGGATGCATTGACTGGCGAACAAAGGTTTCAGCTCTTCAGCAGGCGTGCACGGGATAGAACTCTCGCGCTGTTTTCGCGCTGTGGAGATAAATTAATTATGTCAGACACGGTTAAATTCAGCCTAATCTCGCAGACTACGTCGCGGACGGCGACAGAGCGTGGCAGAAGCAACACGTTGTTCAGTTTACTCGCCCGCGGGGCCCGATGCCCATTTAGCATGCCACGCATCCCGATGGCACGCACACTAGGTCATTGTAAGCTGATTGGACATGGGGAGGCGTGCTTCACTCGCTGAGGTAGGGCGTAAAAAACAAGGTAAAATTGTAGCAGGATATTTACTGTGCAGCGTGTGTGGGTGCTGGCCAGAACGCATAGGAAAATGACTCAAACATAGGTAAGATAAAAAGGGATTTGTATACACCCAAGTAAGTAGGTGATAGAATAAAATGGAAATATCTCTCCCTCCATCTATCAATGCCCCAGATGGCTATACAAACCATTCTTCCGTACACCGCACGAGAGGCACGATGCTCGACCTTTGGGTACGTAGTCGGATCCGCGTGAGACTGTAAATGCACTGTCAATTAGTGGCATTATTCGGAACAGTAAAAGTGCAATGGCGTACGATCGACGGCACAGCCAAATCAACTCCCTGAATGAACAGTGCATCTATCAAGCAGAGTAAAATCTTTATACAAGCTACGTGGTGCCGTTTAGAGGAGATCAGTGGCAGAGCCGCTGTATATCCATGGCTATGGCGCAGAGGCAGAAGGGTATCATCGCGGCTAAACATCTACTTATTCAGAGGAAAGCTCGTACTTAAACAAAGAGAATGGATATTGAGCGCACCCTATTGGCTCAGAAACATGCTTTTACAGCGACAAACGCACATCCGGATGACGTGGCATAGATCGGCATATTAGATCCCAATCGTGATTAGCAGGAGTACGAGCGCCGTAAGTGCGGATGCGACAGACTGAGATAAAGGAGACGTAATATAACCTTTTCTGCCCACACATACCGCTGTCGTTGCGATCTATGGGAGAAGGTAGACGTGGTCGAGCCTCAAGGCAGGCAAGGATGAAATTGAAACATCACCGTGGCGTAAACACTGCTCATTGTTTACGCGGCCTTGATATCCAGAAGAGCGATATTCATCGCGCGATCGTCCAGGTAAATAACAGGCATCGAAAGAACGTATGGTAGCAGGCTATTTACATGGATCAACGATTCGATGGCGAAGCTCGGATCAGGATTCAAAAGCCACGGATCGGTGCACACGCTTGCATCAGGGCCGCTCCTACTCTCCAAGCGATGTCAAGACCCTGAGCACGGAAATATACAGAAGAAACCTCCGACTGCCGTAATAGAGTTAAGATTAGCTCTCTCTTTCATTGAATTACTCCGCGTGCATTTTCGAAAATGAAATACAATGATTGCCATATACAGGTCTTCGTCGGCGCCGGGGCACGTATACTGCGTAAGAACATGTGTGTATGCGCAGGTGGAATATGCACGCCGACGGCATATTCGCGACGAGCGTGCAATACAAATTGAACTGAAATTGATATCCGATACGATAGTGTTAAACAGCGCGCACCATGGATCCATGAATGTACTGAAAGGAGTGACAAAGATACGGCACGTAATAATGAGCACGATAAAAGGCGACAAGTACTCACCAGCGATACTGATCCAAGTCACCTAACTAGTGCCTATACACTATGCAGTGGAAAAGATCTTCCATCCACGAGAGGCCGCTACGTAGAAGTCCACAAGCAACACGTGGACAGCCGTGATTCTAAAGCCACGATGGTCACCAGAGCACAGCTGCGGCGTGAGCGAGATAACGCAGTTATATAGAAATGCATCCAGAGACTGCAGCTTGCGTTTATGCCAGACAAATGCAACTACCGATTAGTAAATGCGACGTAAATCGATTAGAATACTCGAAGTACTGTGGGTGAGAGACAAAAGACGATCAGTATCAATCGACGGATGAGTCTCTTAGCTGAACTCGATGGTGTATACGTTTGAAAACCAAATATGGAGCGGCGATATGGAGCGGCGAGAACAGCGAGAAATCTAGCCGCAGGTGGATGATGGATGAGCACGGACATTGTTATCGCGGAGACGTACCTTCGCCGGAGGCAAAGCGAAGCCATCGGATGACGTGGCAGCAGTATGAGCGTCGCCGGCATAGATGCAGTGGATAGGGCGGATGCAATGGGATCCTCTTTTAAGTCAAAAATGTCCCTGCAATCAATGTGGGCGGATACGACGAGCGCATAAGAGGATATCACTGAGCCAGAACGCCAACACAACGGCGCGCCACACGCAGCCTATGCCCTAGATTATATCCACCGAGAATGGTACCACATCTGGGCATTCCGGGCGGATAGGAGGGATACAAGAGCGCGTATGGCGCCAACGGGCTGTGGGCTACTCCGAATCGATAACAGGTACGGGAAGAGGTGCTGGGAGATCGATGGCCGGCGATGATGGATACGTTCCCACACTCGCGTGACTGGGCCGTCCAGGTTCTTGGGAAAGCTATGCAGACTTCATACGTAGATAGACGGAGGTAAAAGTCATGGCAAGGGTAAACCGTGCAACGCACATAAAAGTTGCAATGGGGAAAGGAACGATAGATTTTCCCCTTGATGTGCTTAGAGAACGAGCGCTCTTGGAGTGTAGATGGCCCCGAGAGCACCGAGCCAACGCAGCCCAATTCAGAACATCTTGTCAAGCCGACACCCTGGGCGCGCATGCGTTTGAAGCCCGACACATGCCGCGGAGAGGGTGAATCCGACTGAAGAGCGTGCGTTGGTGCGTGTGCTCCCAGGGATTGGAAGAAAGAGGGTGCTGCCTTCCGGAAGCAGGGAAGGCGAACATATCAGTTTTTGGGTTGCGTGGAGCATACGTCCTGAGGCGATGGTGCGAGAGAAGACTGATGTATTATAGTCGCATCCATGCAGGTAAATAGGCGCGGTGCACCACCCGGAAAAAGGAACCCGTGAAAGTCTCGCTTGCACTGCGCGTACCTGCCTCGAAGTATTCTTGAATCCGCGTGCAGCTTAACCAGTGCTAACAGCGCAGATCTTCACCATAGATCATAGACTGGGCTTATTCTACGGAGCTCTGCGCGATCACGGAGCTGCGTGGTAACGTGGTCGGAGGGATTAGCGCCCAATCTGCGCCGGAACGGGCCCAGACCGCCTAGAGGAATAAGATATGAGAGTTCGCGGATGAACACACGAGCAGTTATTAATAGCAGAAGCCAGGTAGGTCGGGCGTAGTGAGAACCGACGTGAAAGACATCAGCGATAAGGCCATCAGAGGGATGCTGTACGGAAGGAAATTTTTGTGTGAGGCAGAAACGCATGACATGCACAAAACAGTACTGGAACTCGCCATTGGTGTTCACAGCGCACATAATGCGTGTATCATGCGGGAGGCGAGACTCAGTGGATATCTGCGTTACTGCATCGCGTATGAGCAGGTGAATGGAGGCGGACGAGAAAATCGAAGCGGCGCTGCGTTCTAGACGCTGAGAAAAATCCGATGACTCCATTCTCCCTATGAAATGCCGCGATAGGAAGGATCTACGAGCACGCACCGGTCAGCCACCTTTCTAGTGGATGGAAGAGATAGTGTTTTTGCGCCTAAAGAGAGATGAGATTCAGGGGTATATGAGCAAGGATGGAGGGGAAGTACCACTTGATCGAAAGATATCCTGAGCGATCGAGGGGACGGCTGCCTAGCGAGGAGCAAGCAAACCAGAGCTGAGATCCACTTTTGTCTTCAGGTATCGCAGAGGTAGGAATATGTTGAGGGGACATATGGTACGCATGTATGGGAGGATAGAAAGCCATATCGAAGGTGGGTGTAGAAAGAGGCCATCGATAACCCTGCCCGCGTGGGGTTTCTGGAGTCTAGATGTTCGTAGTCTGTCATCATGAATCGTGACGTGTTTCACACGCTCGCACAATCGTGTCGGGGCGGCGTGGCATGGTCGTGAGCGCCGTACACGTGAATGGAATACCATGACAGAGAAATAGATTTTTAAAAAATATGCATATACTCGAGCGGAAGGATGAGAAGAGGGACGTGTTATGAACTTAGAAGTGACAGGCTTGTTTCTGTACGCGTGCTGCTGCGCGGTGGAAAGAGGCGGTATTTGGATCAGACGTAGCATTCGCATGAGTAGCGGAAGCGTCATGAAGCGGGCAGCGCATCCCACTGCTGGGTTAATGGTGAAAACCCAGCGATATTGAAAGCAGCGATTAAAGGCGCTGAGCGTGTATTGCAGCTTGATGTGATCTCGCTCAAGAATATCATTAACGGCGCAGATCCATCACTGACTGCTCAACCTACGGAACTCACCGCGAGCACGTAGTTGCGGGGTAGTGCTGTGAGGTATCCACGGCGCCTGAGGCCCTGAGCCCCGAAACGATGAAATACGCACATTTAGGCTCTAATGATGTACCTCGGACTCATAGCTATAGGGAGAAAATCAAACGCACGAGAACCTCGGACGTTTCGTTGCTAGAGCGTTTCCCTGAGCAAATAGCTATCAGCTCCGAAATATTTAAACTGTACCATATCATACATACAAGTTAGTTACTTTCTCCCCCCATTCCATCTCATAGAATTACAGTCAGCATCCAGTAGTCTCGCATTCCAATGTCACCCAGTAAAATAGATTTTTATTTTCATAAACAATTACACTACAGTCATTACATTTCCGTAAACCCCTCAAAACGACCACACCAGTCGTCGCTCGCACCCCACAACAACATTTCAGCGCCGAAGGAGAGAGACACGCTGTATCTGCGCCGGAACGGGCTGACTTGGGCGTAGTATTGAACATCCTCGGCGCTTACGCGCATGTCGAAGCGCGCTGCGCGTCGAGTACGAATTTGATTTTTGGGGGGTACACTTCTGGATGTCGTGCGCGGTGGTGGATCGACTACTTAGAAGAAGAAAAGAAGGGTGTACCCCGAGTTACCGGACTGTATGAACTGGCTGTGCGTTCCACGGCGATGAACTAGGAGAGCACCAGCAGCATCGGTGAGCATATGAGGCCATGATGAAACAACAAAACCCGTCGAATCTCAGCGGAGATACGTCAGGCAAAGACCCGGGACACTGCACGCTTGTTGCGCTCCTGTATACGCCCGCAGTTGATTGGAACGCCGCCTCCGGCACAGTATTATGACAGAACATAGACCTATGGTGCACAGCGCGAGCACGGGGCTGAGCGACAACAGCCACAGGAAAAGCTCCGTTGCTTCTGCGCCGGATGGGTGCTGGGCTGCAGAATGACAGGGTATTAAGGGTATACATTAGCTGTCTTTCGGCATCAAACACGTTGAATATAAATAAGAAAGTCGGGCGAAGAAGTGGTGGAACACGGCCAGAAAAAAGAAAGGAATGGGAACACAAGAGCGGTCTTGCGGTGACCCCTTTGGAAACAGACACTGCCTGTTTTACCTTGGTAACGCGTGAGGTAGTCGCTCATATCCAAACACCAGCCACTAGCATGAACGACGCGAAAAGCTCGTATTATCCAAGGGGTTAGATTAAACTGCCTCCTGCGTTACCTTGTTGTAAGCAGGCAGAGTTTTCAAAGGGATATCGTAGTGACGCAGCAATGACAGACAATGATCTGGGTTAAAACGATATAGTCATAGATCAATCCCAGATGTAATGGAGCAAATCTTGTTAACCCAGAGCTTTGCATCCACCGACAGAAGTATAGTCGAATGACGTGGGACGAGCAAGGAGACCTAGTAGTTGATAACTCCGGCACCAATTATATTGAGAGTTGATACAATCTCAAGACACAATTGAAGAGCGTAGGCGTGGATCTGATCAGGACGAGAGAGGAAGGAAGAGATCTAGCACCCGGCCAAAGCGATGCCACACTCACCGCGCCGAAAGTGATAGCCACATACACTGGAAACGCGCTCATTTCAGCGATATGTATGTGGATGAGAGGAAGCGGGAGCAAGTAAGGCGCCCGTGGACCGCAGGCTACGTGGATAGTGGATGGAAGAACTCGGTGGGAAGAACGCTCCTGCGATCGATAAACGATGGCGAGGTGCTCAGGATAGAATTTCGCCAAATGCCGAGTGGCGGGTATAGAGATTTACCGAGAGCCGGTCCAGCGAGCGAGAAAACGCCCCTTTGTTCTCTTCTCTCCTCTCTCAGGTCTCTGCGATGACTCGCCCGTGAAGACACTATCATGGAAGAATGTTCAAGTATTGAACCGGTAGTGCTGTAGTAAGCCTTTCGTCATTCTAATTGCCCTTGTTGTGGACTCGCTGTCCAGCGCAGACTGCTCAACTTCAAGCTTCATCGACATCTCCGGTGCGCTTTTTAGGCATGTTTTTTTGTTCCACAACACCTGTACCTCCATATCCATCCCCTCGTATTCCATCTCTCTGCATTTCTCTCATCCATCAGGATCTTTTGAGCGTTTCTATCAGTGCGCACGAGGCCGAAGCACATTCCCAGCGCATGATACCCTCTTCATTTCCTGCTCTCGTTTCTCGGGTGCGATTCGCGCCGCCGTGAGAGTTTAGCTGGTGTTTTTTAGAGCGTAGTCACGCTGGGAATGGTTTGGTCCGTACTACTCTGTACACTCCGCACGATCTGGGCAGGTGCGCTCTGGCGGACAATATTGCGTATTTCGTCGCATCCCTGGGGAGTCGTGATTCTGTATGTTACTCTGCTCATCCTCTCGTCCCTGACACGCATCTGCCTGCCATCTCCCCTCATATTGCGCACCGCTCTCGCGTTGTTGAGGGAGGAGGCCAGGAGGAGGCGCACTGGAGTTTGAATGCCGTCTGCCACAATTCTGCCGAGAGCATAGCTCAACACGATTCTCCACGTGTGCGCCGCACCTCTCGCCCTCTCCCCACCCGCTTCTTGCTGGATGGTAACGTCTCTGCGCACCCAGACCTTGAATTCTAGACATGTTGTGCTTTTGGAAAGATTTCCACGAGTGGAACATGTCTAGTAACGATACGGCATGAACTTGGTCGGGGTGCGCACAGGCAAGTCCAATCTTGACCCGCTCGCGTCATCGCACTGCGTCCGAGTGCGTCCCAGTACCACTTCGCTAGACTCTCAATCTATCGCTGTCTGAAACTGCTTCTTTAACTTGTGTGTGTTCCCACTTCGCTGTCCACTTCCCACTCCGCTGAACTGGCTTCTTGGCATGACAGCGCAGGACATCCAGTCTGGGGACACGCAGGAGCACGCTTGGCATGGTGAGCCATCTGCACATCTTCAATTGATCTGCCGTTTAAACGCGTTTCAGCGCGTGACTGATATATTTCTCCTTGATTTGTAGCCTTTGAATCGTATACGACGTTTTATACCACGAGGCTTGGCGCAACTTGAAGGGCCTCAGGGTGTCTGCGCTCTGGGACGGCTTCCACCACACGGTCCGTCTTAGTGAACGTCACGGGCATGGTCTGTCTTCTCTTTTCTACTCCTTTATAGGCCCCAACCCAAGCGATTACCCTGAGCGATGCACTCCTCCGCACTGTCGATTCGTAGGGCGTGTTCCTCGCAGTCACGACATGATCCAACGACATGATCCATGTATTTCCATGTACGTGTCTTGCACGGTCATGATCTCTCGTACAACAATCAGAAAGTGCGCAGTCCACCATCGCTCTTCCACTATTCCCAATCTCGCCAAACTGTATAAACGCAGCCATGCTCGCTGCGCTTTTACACCACACGCTCGCTCACCTTCAACATCTCAAAACAGATCTACTCCTTCGCACCGTTCCCCAGTGGGGCGTTTGCATACTAAATGCGGGTGAACGCCGGGTGTATAACGCCGCGAGCGTATTCCATCTACCTCGAAAATTCTGTCTTGCGCCCACGTTCGGTTCAGTGGATTCCTCGAATACTGTGAATCCTGTCTTCCGATTATCAAGTTCGCTCGAATACTCTCAGCGCTAAATCACCAACCTTTTACCATCTTTTCTATCCAGCCATTACTTAGCGCGTACCGCGTTACGCGTGCTTCTGGGTAATTTCACACTAGACATGGAACTCCGCGTGCATACAGAGCCGCAGGAGATACATGTTTATCGGTTTTTATACATCGATTGGCACAGCGCGTACGGCCCAGTAAACGCTCCATACATATGTCTCCATGTTATACATCTGAATCATGTCTTAACGACCGTAAACGTCGATAATTGAGCACTTAAGCTAAAGTACGCCACGCGCTACTCAGGTACATTACGCATGTTCACTTCCTTGCATTTATTAACTTATTTCACTTCAGTATCCGTTATAACCGCCTTGGATTGCAACGGGTATGTGGAAATGCTGCTCCAGCGCTCCACGGGAATACAGAATGCCGCCCTCTACACACCGGCGTCCGAGTCGTGCAGCGCCGGCCGGCATTTGCGCTGCTGACTATACCTTCGTTTATGCAGGACGTGCATTTCACTTGTTTAGATTTATTATAATCTGTCACGTTGGCGGTACCAGGCTTAGGTGAGAGATTACAAGGTAGAGGCATAACTAATTTGTATCAATATGTTCCCCCGGTTCATTGCTACCACATCTATATTCAACAACCTTGTCCAATGCCGATAGTCTGTAGAGCACCTTCAGGTCCTTGACTTCGGTAAGAGCATCTAAATTCGGCGGGAGATCGAGAGCTCGTTTTGATATATCCAATGTTGAAATAGGATGTCCTTCTTGTAATCGCCACAGAAGGAATGTCGCGGCCACTGGGTTAACAAAAAATATGCTTCGAGACGGGTAGGTATGAATGAAAAGGTTGATTTTCTGGAGAATTGGGAACACAATGACCGGTTTATTAGTGGCCTTGTCAATGTATTTTTTTTGGAGGTGAGCGCTTTTGTAAGAACATCCCCAGCAGGCTAGCATCAGAGTCTTCGCTCAGCGGTATTGATATGCTGAGTTGACATGCGGATGGGGGAACGGATCCACAAGTCAAAGAAATAGCATACTTCCGGTCGTAGACAAGGTCGATGTCGTTGAATGTACCTGATTTCAGGGTGCCCTCGGCGTGTTGCGTGAATCTGTTGATAATGGAGAGAAGGGACAGTTTCTCCTCTGTGAGATTTGTGCGATTGATATAGTTTTGGGTGTGTATGATCAATAAGCAATCCACAGGAAGCTGTATATGATCCATTAGAGTCGCCACAGCAGTTCTATTCGAGTAGCCATTGTATTCCAGGTACTTGAGGCGCGAAAGAAATACGATGGGAAGGTGTGTGGTCATGTCAAAGTTGGAAATACTCTCGATTTTGAGTTCTTGAAGATTGTGTGTTTCCGAGAGTACTGCTAGGGCATCAAGGATACGGTAGGTACGATCAAGTACAATGGAATGAAGATGACCCAACCATGGCGCGCGACAATCAAAAGCACAGCCTCTGAAGTGGAATATCCGAAGCATAGGTGCGTGATCAGCAAAGAGAGCCATATCTTGATCACGATCCCGATTAGTTGGTCTGAACGATAGTTCACAGTATTCCAGTTGGGGTGCCGGGAAGTTTAGCATTGAACGGGTGAGCTCGAACTTGGAATATTCGCCAACCATAAGAAGTTTCTGGATTCTGTGGAAGTTCGAGCGAACGAGATTGAAGAAAAACTGGACGATGTATTTGTCGTGGGGTGACTCGGGTCTCGATAATACCCATCCTGAAGACTCTGTTCGGATCCAGAGCGGTGCATCTCCGCCTCTTCGAACAAGTTCTTCGCGCCACTCATGGGTCTTGCGTTTCGAGATCTCATCCATGTCAATGAGTCTTGCCCATAGAACTGTCGTTCCAAGCATCAAATCGCGCCATTGGCGGCACACCTGTGATGCGATGCGTGTCGTGTACAAAGCCTGTTTATCGGAGAGCATGTCGGCGTTGAATGTAAATATGCGCAAGAGAATGTCATCGTAGATGTTGTGAATGAGGGCAGATTCTGGGTCGCTTGACATAGTCGATATCTTGCTCGGCGTGAGGGAATGTCAGATATCCAAATAGCTTCGACGTTAAAGAGCAAATTTTCAACTATCACGTGCAGATTGAAAACGCATGGGCAAGCATTAGAGGCAGTGTACGCATCATAATCTAGGTGTTGGAATGCGCGGGGGGCACGCGTAAGAAAAATACCGGATTCGAGACGCTTAGGCCTCGTGCGGTCGAACACGGTGCGCGCGCCCCGCTTGCGCAGACGAGTCACGAGTCAGACTCGGAGAACGCATTACAGATCTCACAGCGCCGCACGTAACCTATATTACCCAGTTTATTCAGACGCGGCCGATCCCAACTTTCGGCGAAGCGTACTATGGTCGACTGAAACGCTACCCTTGGTTGCCGACGCGCAAACAGAATGCTCAGCGCTCTTCCAGGCAAGAAATAACAAGACCCCACGCGCTTTAGTGTTAAACCTCATATATGCTGCTGTCGAGGTGCAGGCTACGTCCTGTGGTAGAAGTAAAATCGATGTTCATTAAATTTGTTGTCAGCAGCTCGCGGACGCGTGGACGCGTCCGCGGGCATAATCATTTGCAAGATGGAAAGGGCGTTGACCGAATATTGAGTGTTTACACGAACGTGCTTCTAGTGATATTACGCTAGACTCGATACAGCAAAAAATTGGGTGATTAATAGTTTATCGGAAGCACAAGCAATTGGCTATGTGGGATCACTCTGGAGCGCGGGCGTTCGTGGTGCAGCAACCTATCGGCATGTATGAAGTAAAATCGCCGTTACCTACGGGAATACTATGGTAATCAAGACGTTCAATGGTGCGATGGTCGCTTCAACGACAGCGATGCATAGATGAATAGCCCGCAATAGGATATTTGTTTCCTAAATATATTCTCAAAGTTCGGCCGATCGGACGGTCGCGGGGTATACGTGACGACTCTAACAACGTAGTTCCGTTTAATCTCCAGGGTTTCGGTAGGCATTTCGGGATCAGATCCATAAATACACGGAAAAACCACTTGAATTTTTGTCGCGCTTATCGTGCAGTGATAAACTAGTCTCTCGTAGTCTTAAGTTCCTCTATTCCGTCGTCATCTTCTATCTTGTTTTTAAAAAAATAAATTTGAGCGAGTGCCAAATTTCAGGCTAAACCCTGTGTTATCTCTGTCCTTTCCTTCTGAGATCTTGCGGAAATCTTCCAAAGTTTCAGAGAGATGTTCGGTGCTCCTTCGTAGCTATGTGGTACTGCTACCATCCAGCGTATTCAATATCCAGGATATACTTATTGAGTAACTGCATGGAATCGTCCTGACGACATTTGCTCGTTATCTTTCTGCATAATCGGGTGAAGGCATTGCTGGCTGTCCGGGTCAACCTCGTATAGCGTAGCGATGTGGCAACCGACGGACGTATCGACATCGTCTAAAAATAAATCTGGGGGCGGGGAATAGCATGGGCGGAGACAAAAAAGCTTAAATTCCCGACGTTCAAGCGAAAAAGTGCCACTCTGTCCTTCTACTAACCAGTGGCACTGGGAATCAGCTCCCTCGAATTTCGGATGGTCGTCGGTATGAAGCACTCCACTAATTCATCCTCGCCGTCCTCTATAAAGCGAAGTGGAGACTGGGAAGAAGATCAGCAAACGCCAGTTACTACACAATGATCCCCATCTCTGTTGGCTTCATTTTGGCTGCTGGATTAATTCTCAAAGCCAACGCACAGGCTTCACTATATGGTCAATGTGGAGGAACGGTAAGAAAAAATCTTCATAATTTGCACGTACATATAGAGAATAATTTCTGTGTTCGACTTAGGGCTGGACAGGACCTACGACATGTGTATCTGGCTCGACATGTACATTCTCTAATACTTGTACGCTTGCATCTTTTTGTCGAAACACTTTTTCTAATTACATTCCAGATTACTCTCAATGCTTGCCGGGAGCTGCGTCAAGTTCTTCAACCTCGAAGCCGACAACCACGAGCACTACACCCGTGTCTACGACAGCAACATCTTCGTCGGCACCTTCAGCAACATGTTCAGCCACTACACGACGCGCTACGGGAACACTCTCTCACGTTGGTATCAACATCTCCGGGTTTGACTTTGGCTGCGATACAAGCGGGGTGAGTTCATGAATCATACATTTCGACAATATTTTGTTTATTTACTTGAACCTCTCTCGCATAATCCTAGAACTGCGTTCTCACTCAGGTCGACCCACCCCTCAAGCAATACGGAGGTATGCATTCTATTTCTCGGCCTGAGCGAATCTTGTGGGATAACATCTTCTCCAATAGGCGGCGATGGACAAGGTCAGATGACGCACTTCGTGAACGACGACGGCTTCAACACCTTCCGTCTCCCCGTCGGCTGGCAATTCCTGACGGGTGGGTCCGAATCTGGCACCCTCAATGCCGCGAACTTCGCCGAGTACGACGCGCTCGTCGAGGCGTGTCTCAACACCGGCGCGTCGTGCATTGTTGATATTCACAACTATGCCCGGTTCAATGGCGCGGTAAGGACTTGCATTACATCTCACGATTACGGGTAACGGGACTAATTCTTTACAAAAATATAGATTATTGGCCAAGGAGGACCTAGCAACCAGGTGTTCGCTCAACTCTGGTCTAACATTGCTGCGAAATATGCCTCGAAATCTAAAGTCATCTTTGGAGTGTGAGTATTTTCGCTACATCTCATTTATTTTTCCTCAGTACTCACACTGCGCTAGTATGAACGAGCCCCACGATGTTCCCGACATCAACATGTGGGCGCAGTCTGTACAGGCCGCTGTCACCGCTATTCGCAATGCTGGGTATGTGGACCCAAACTCCCCAAAGTATTTTTTGTGATTATATGTTACATAAACAGCGCCACGTCGCAAATTATCCTACTCCCGGGCAATAACTACACCTCAGCGCAGACTTTCGTCTCCAACGGCTCCGGTGCTGCTCTGCTCACTGTGAAGAACCCAGACGGCTCAACCACGAACCTCGTGTTCGACGTGCACAAGTACCTCGACAGCGACAACTCCGGAACGCACAGGCACGTACTTCATCTTACCTACCAAGGAATAACGCGTTAATCCAATGCTACGCATTACACAGCGAGTGCGTGACGAACAACATCTCCAGCTCATGGGAGCCGCTCGCAGAATGGCTGCGCTGCAACGGCCGCCAGGCATTCAACACGGAGACAGGCGGTGGGAACGTCGCATCGTGCGTGCAGTACCTCTGCGAGCAGATCGCGTACCAGGCGCAGAACTCCGATGGTATATACGCGTCGTGTTTTGCTGCTGTTTCGCCGAGCGCTAAATTTGTCAATTTCGTAGTCTTCCTCGGATATATCGGTTGGGCGGCGGGAAGCTTCAGCCCTAGCAGTACGTTTCGCGAATATCTTTGAGTGTCGATTCTGACGATGTAACCATCACCACGTAGCCTACGTCCTCAGTAAGTTCTGTTGGCTGATGCACAGTGGTTAACACTCACCTCTACCCTTCTCCCCTTAGGCGAGGTTCCAACCCAGAGCGGATCGACATGGACCGACTCCCTCCTCGTGAAGAGCTGCCTCGCGCCTACCTCAGGTTCGCAAAGTGGCTCGACGGGTCAATGAACTAGAAAAAGAGGAAACGTCTTCGCAAAATACGAGCGATTGATAAGCCCAAAAGTGATTGGATTTGGTGGACGATATTTTTACATTATGTTATGCTTCTAGTCGCCACTCTCGTCAAGATACTACGTAATCTGTGAACTTTTCAAATGTACAACTTTTTGAATCGGATACAGCACCGATTTGATCAAAATAACACGCTCCTCGTCAGTCCGCGCGTCAGCAGTTTGCAGGATCACCCAAAGTGCACTATCTCAATCTGATCCACGTTACTGTTTTCGGAGGCCTGAAAATTGAATACATGCCCTTCAATAAAAGCAATCGAGAAGGGAGGAACGCCAACATACGTGTATCCCGATCACCCTTTCCTCATCAAGCAGCACTCCCTGCCAGCGGTAACGATCCCGCGAGGCGCGCACGATATACGGAAGGCTGTGATGAATGGGGTGCCTGAAAACTTCAGGACAGTCAAGTATCCGTTCGCCAGAAACAGCCAGAGTATCCTCTCCGGGCTCAGGCAAAGGATCGACGGCCCAGCTCTGGTCGTGATCGTCCGCCGCTTCCTGGCCGTAGACATGCTGGTGCTCATCGAAATCTACGATCGCATCGTCGTCCTCGTCTTCAGAGCCGACGAAGACGGGGCGGAGGGGCGCATGCGGGTTAACCACAACCTGGGGTCCGTCCACCAAGAGATCATGCAACACCCTGAACCCGTGCGCCTCGCCCTCCACCTCGTCGTCGAAATCGCTGTCCGTCTCGTCGTCGACGCTGTACGGGCTCCTATGCGCAGCTTGGTCCACTTCGTGCACGGGCGTCGTCGCCTCGAACGACCAGTCCATCGGGTGGCTCCCCGCCCAGATGTCGCCCTCCATCACGTCGTCCGGCGGGAAGTCGTCGTAGTCCGAGTCGTCGAGGAACGGGTCCGGCTCGATGGTGCTCGGCCCCGCCTCCCCTTCCCGGGCGCGCGCGGCGTCTCGCGCGCGTTTCTCCTCGCGCAGCGCCTGCCGTGCGCGCCGCAACTCCTGCCACTCCTCGTCGTGCAGGCGGTCGGCCTCCGCGATGTCCCGCGCGGTGGGCCGCTTCGGTTTGGTGGGTTTCGTGTCATTGTTGGCATCGTCGTCGGCGTCCGGTTCTTTTGCCTTCCCCTTCCCTTTGTCTAGCCCCTTGTCCTTCCCCATCGGGTCGGCGTCACCTTCTGTGCTTCGAGCGGGAGCGACCTCCCCACCAAACTCGCACACGAAGAAGCGTTCGCCCTCGGTAGAGTCTGCGTTCGGCTCTGACATGCGCACGCACCGCCGGCCGGCGCTCGTCGTGATCCAGTGCGGCGACACGTCGCGCTCGTTGCTCCCGAACCACGCGGTGCATGACGGGCCCCACTCGTCGTATGGCAGTGTCGGCGGAGCCTGTGCAGTCGCCGGCGTCGGGTTGCAAGCAGCGGGCTCGTCGTTTGTCTTTGCATGCGCGAGCACGAGGTCGAGGAGCCCCTGGCGCTGCGCAACGAAGGTAAAGGAGTAGCGGAATGGAAAGCCCATTTGTAGCCCGCCGCCTGGGACGATGTTGAACTCGAGCACGTGGACCTTTTGTCGACGGTCAGGGAATACGATGACGGGCAGTCCTCGGCGAAGGCGCGGGTGAGAGCGAGCTTGTACTGCAGCATGACGGATTCGCGGATGGCTGTGTTGAGGAACTTGCTGCTGAGGCGGCACGCCGCGACATCGAGAGGCGAGAGGTCGTCGAGAATGGAGTTGATGATCTCCGGCGGGAGACTGATAAAGCACACCATCGTAATCAAGTAAATGGTGTGCAGACTCGATGGCAGTTGTGGACGAACAAGCGACCAGGGACCAGCGCATCGCTTGCTGACGGAACACTGTCACGTGGCCGCTCTATCGATGGTAACTCCGAACTTGCGCGCGCCGCCAACGCGCCAGGCCGCGCTTGTGCCGCGCTCAAGCGGCGATACGCACAGCGTGATAGTGGAAATGTGCTTTACCTTCTATAGTAACATTTTAAAAGACGTCGTATGGTTTATAACGTTCAGTGCGGTACGTGGAGCGGGCGGAGAGTAAACCGAGAGCGAACGAAAAATGATAAATCGCAGCAGAATGCCCAAAGAATGCCAGGTGCCTCACATGCAGCAGACTTGCAGCAGACTGCAGCATGTCATGCAAACATATTTGAAAATCGTGAGCGACTCTTTCGAGAAATTGGTAAGCACTCCTTTATTTCGTTCTACTAATACTAGATAATAGATGGCAGTGGCACGATGCTCTGTGCCACATGGAATCTGTCGACTCCGTACAGATAGAATCGTGCAAGAATCGTGATCAGTGTGGTCACAGTAATTACACACCTACATGCGTCAAACATGCGTATAGAATCCCCATACGAAACGATCAGGAATTTCGCGCTTAATCTGCGTTCTTTAGTGAATAATCCGAGTGAGGCAATTCGATTTCAACTTCAAATAGATTAATAAACCTCAGGGAGAATGTACAAAGCTCCGGATTCCTCTTCCAACGGCGTATCTCTTCTTTCAACCTATCATGCCAGAAGATGACGCTATTGAGAAATCTGCAGTTACGGAAGCTCAAGAACATCCTTCAGATCGTCGCGCAGAGGTATCTGAGAGGACAAATACCTCATACGAAGATAAAATGAAGGTGGTCAATGCAGCTCTCGAAGAAATCGGGATGGGGCGGTATCAATGGTATGTACGATTAATTTAATCTGAACTAGAGAGCTTTTCAATGTCAACTCCTGCTTTTCCTCCTTCATAGGAGGCTCTTTATAGTGACAGGCTTTGGTTACTTCTCGTACGACTATTGTCTCGATTTCATCCATTTTTAAAACTAAACGACCTCGACAGCGACAATCTATGGCCAGTAAGTTCTATACATCATTTTTAATTTCATGCATCAAACTAAAAAAAACCAGGTTGTCGTTGGTCTCATTCTTCCTGCCGTCGTGAACGAATTCCACTTCACGGGCCCAATCGTAAACCTCGGCCAGAACATAGGTCTCCTCGTGGGAGCGGCATTCTGGGGGTTCGCAGCCGATATCTGGGGAAGGAGGTCAGCATTTCTTGGTGTTCTATTTGTCCACTGGAAATACTGCTAAATATCCGTCTTAACTCAAGAATCTCCTTCAACGTTACGCTATTGATAACCGGAGTCTTCGCTATTTTGGCAGGCGCATCCCCAAATTACATCGTATTAACATCTTTCGCAGCTTTTTGGTCAGTTGGCGTGGGTGGAAACCTTCCCGTGGACTCAGCTATATTCTTAGGTCTGATAACGCAAATATATCATGAGTATGTTAAGCCACTGACACTCTGTCCGTCCATAAGAGTTCGTGCCTCAGAAAAATCAGTATCTGCTAACGATACTTTCAATCTGGTGGGCGATTGGGCAGCTTTTTGGTAGCCTGGTGAGCAAATCGATGATTCTACTCGTATCGTCGACATCATCCACGTTTAGGTCGCTTGGCCATTGATCGGGAATTTCTCGTGTCAAACCTCATCCCCATCGCCGTGCGAGCGCGCCGAAAATCAAGGCTGGAGATATTTCCTCTTCACTATGGGCGGCTTGATGATGTTTATGTGGATAGTTCGCGTGTTCCTTTTCACGCTTTACGAGAGCCCGAAATATCTCGTCGGTAGAGGCCGCGACGAAGAGGCTTTACACACCATCCACAGCGTCGCCGCCTACAATCGAACGACCACCTCCATTAAAGCGGAAGATCTGAGCATATCACATTCTTCTACACACGGCACTACTACCTTCACTGAGCATTCCGGGCATGTCAGATTTCTTCGCGACCTACTGGGCACCATCCGCGGATCATCCGCCGCGACGGCTACCGACTCAAATCACATTCGTGCTTTGTTTAGTGGGCCGCAAAAGGCGCGTTCTACGACGCTCTTGATCGCAATTTGGGGTTAGTTACTACATTTAAAAACTACTTTTCAAACTTACCCCATCTCTAGCATTGATTGGACTCGCCTTTCCGTTGTGCGTAATACTTTAATTCTGCGGCGCTGTGACTACAACTAACCGCCAAACAATCCAGATACAGTTCATTTGTGACTTTCTAGTGAGCTTCAGCCATCCTCCTCAAGGTAACCACTCACGAATGTGTAGTCTGGCAACTCGAGGAGCTGATTTCGGCGATGGTTCGACGTACATTACATACCGAAATGTGAGTATCTGGTGGCGTAGCGCAGAAACCCATTATTGACAGTCTCTACTCCTATTTAGCAAGTTATCCTAAGCGTCCTTGGCGTACCAGGTGCCATCCTTGGTGGATACATGGTGGAACTTCCCGCTCTAGGAAGAAGGGGAGCTCTTTCGCTATTCACAGGTCCGTGCTTCTCTCTACTTCTCTGCATTTCGCGTGCTTCGCTTGCTTAAGAATCAATCAGCCCTTACCGGGATATTTATCCTCTCTTCCACCACCGCACGATCATCAAACAGTCTTCTGGCATGGAATTGCGCTTACAGCTTCACGAGCAACATCATGTATGGCGTTCTATACGCGATCACGCCGGAGCTTTTCCTCACCAAGGACCGCGGAACTGGAAACGCCCTAACTGCAATGGCGAACCGTATTTTCGGGGTTATGGTGAGCTATTTTCTGCTCTCCCACTTTCCAAATTTAATGAAGTACGACTGCAGGCGCCTATCATCGCCTTGTACGCTAATCTTACGACATCAGTGCCTATATTCATCGCTGGGGCTATATTTATAGTCTCAGCGGTCCTTCCGCTCTTATTACCTTTCGATACACAGGGAGCTGCGGCTCTATAAAAGCGAACAAGCGCTGAGGATAGCGCAGACACGGCCCGTATAAGTTGCTAGAAATTTTTGACCACGACGCATGTATTTCGGCGGTATTCCAAATTGACGCGACGCGATCCATCACGTGATGAGAAATAACATTATTTTCCTTCGCCTGATGCCACCGCTATAAAATTACGCCTTTCAGCTATGAAACTACGGCCGTGTGGCGAAATGGCATCGCGTCTGACTACGACTCAGAGCGAATCAGGAGATTGCAGGTTCGACCCCTGTCTCGGTCAATATCTTTTGCTATTTCTTTTATTTTCTTACCATCGTGGAATCGTAACCGCTTAAGCCTTGGCCCTTGAATCTTGAGGCTTGAGCTTGAACGTTTGAACTTTGAAGGCAGCCGCTGCCCTTCAGGCGTCGTTGCGTCCTTACCATTAATTAAATCTCGATTTCTCTGTAATATTTATTCATTTGTACCTTTACTGACAAGTGTGTACGTATACACTTGCTGGTCGCATTTCCCCTATTTCTTTCCAGGTGAACAGTGTAAATATGGTACCCCAAATCCGTCCCAACATGGAGACGAAGTCTCTTCGATTATGACAACGCAATCGGTACGAACGTCAGATAAAGAGTATCTACCATGAGAGAGATTTTGGTCGGATTCTTTACGCACCAAGGAATTTTTTCGGGAATCGGACGCGAACGAATGTCGAAAGCAAATCCTGTAATTAAATTTGAGCTATGCAATGTATTATAATTAAAGATGTGAATATCAATATGTGTGCAAGAGGACTATGGGACAACTTTTGATGAGTAATGACTATATACATGCGGGATGAAATGTAATGCGAGCGTATGAGAGTGAATTATCTATGAGACATGAGTAAGTAGCTCTCCAGAGAGCGATCTATTTGGGTCGAATGCAGGTTATGTTTCTAGGAATATGTGCGTACGAGAGGACTTGAAAGCGAGGTGAGCCATAGAGAGCACTTGAGATCTAGTAGATTGAGAGCGAGGGACCCGGAAGCAAAATTCTCGAAAGCAAAGTCTAATTCTCAGCAACATAGACTGCGTTCTCATAAAATGCATTCTATGGTGCCGAGAATCAGAGCGCGTTAACCGCTACTAACGTAGAGCGTGGCCTGCCAGTTGCAGTCGTGAGTGTTTTGAACAGATAGAAGTGAGACTTGTTCGACAATGATTCCGCCACTTCCTATTTTGTATTTACCCTGTGAACGAGACGCCTTCCCAGTACGCTTTTTAAAAATACTAATCAGTACATGGGGCGATACGTGCGCGAAACGGGAATGCGCACATCCATGAAGCTGATTATAAGCTTCGCGACTTCGTTCGCGAGTCTAGCGCGAGTGGTAGACGTGTCAACGTTAATCGTGCGGATTTCTTCCGGACATCCAGGCCACTGACAAACGCGTATCAGAAAATGAATGCAGAGAGCAGAGTGAGAATACCGACCCTGATGTGAAGATTGAAGTGCGTTATGTCAGACCGCGAATTGAACACATGATCAGAGCCTCCCTTCATGGCCGAAGTAACACCAGAGAGAGTTCCACCAGCGAATTTGAGTGGCATGCCCATCGTGCCATTAGTGTTAAAAGTGACTGGAGCGATGGACCCAGAACCGTGAGGAATAGGTTGGGGGAGTAGAAAACACGGCACACTTGAGACTTTCATCGCGCCTGACAGTGCACTGTATCCGGAGCCTCCTGAAGAACCATTGCTAAGGATGTTCGCGTACTGAACCATTTTAAGAGGCGTAGATGGGAGTGGGTGCCGAGGTCAGGGAGATAATAGTGGAGAGGCGAGGATACTCTGTAGAGTGGGGATTACAGCCCGCTGAATGCGACATTTTAAATCATTAGCTTTCGATGCCACATTTTGCTTTACGACGTTCAAAGCGTTCACAACCACCAAGCAAGGCCCTCAAGCGCTGTGGACCACTGTACTGACCGTCGACATTCCCGCTGAACAGCATTGTTTACGAGTGTCATTTCGCTAAGAAATGCCACAAGTGGCCTGTATACATGATATTATTTCCTGAAAAGGCCATTACAGCGTCGCTATGGCCGTGATTACGACCCTTGGTCAGAGCACGCGTGTGGAAATTTACTAAATTCAGTAATCAGACCCTGTTCGCAAGCGGAGCCACGCGAATGTGGCACTTGTAGGGCCCAAGCGCATCTGATGAGAAGCGACACGCGCTGACCTCTGTTATTTTGCTTTGATAAAATTTCAATGCCACATTACACGCGCTCCGCTGTTTCCTATGAAAAAGTTAACATTAAAAATAGCTCCTGGAATCTAAATGCTAGGACCCTGTCGAGTCTCGACGCTGTGTCGTTGCAGTGTCGTTGGCCGCAGAAGTGAGTTCATGATATCATATAAGTATCATGTAGCTTTCAGAACCACCTTCCGAATTGAAAGTTTTATGGATCGACAAGGCATTGCCATTTAGTGATCAATCGCTCAGGACTTGCCAACTTAGTGGTCGTCCAGTGGGATTAATAGCAGAATACACTGGGTTTTAGAAACGCAAATAGTCATTGAGATTATGAGATTAGTGCGTATTCATACGTTAGCTATATGCATAGCTGGAACGATATTCAAGTTAATAGTTATTCTCCCGCTCGTGTCTTGTGTAAAAACGCGGAGTTAGAAGAGGGAAAGAGAAAGAGGACGCTCGCTGTCAAGCACGCGCGCCCCGCGCTGCGCGGGCGTCCAATGGCAAATAGAGAGCGTGGGAACATGCTGACCATTACGGCTGACGGACATTTTGATGGTACTTCGTGTTGTCTTCCGTCCCTCATGTACTCATGGCTGCCTCGACCATAGAACTCAACCGCATCCACAGGCCGCCTCCACTCGCCGCAGTTCGTTTCTTCACAGAAGAGCAACCGCCGACCTCTCCCGAAGACCTCTTTCAGCAATCCCAATCGTACGAGGATGACCAGCTGCTCGGCATTCAGCCTCCCTGGCGGAGAGAACTCTTCCAGCTGCTCGAGCAGGCGACGTCAAGCGGGACTGCATTCTTCCTGCACATATTTCTGACGTTTCTCATTGTCTTTTCGGCGCTCGTAACGATAATGGAAACCGTACCAGCCGTGCATTCGATATCGACGAGGGTGTGGTTCGGCGTAGAGACGACGGTAGTCGTGCTCTTCACGATGGAGTACATCGCGAGGTGTTTAGCGTGGAGTAGTACCTGGACGAGCTTGTTTTATTGGGTAATATGTGAGCCGGATTCCCTTTGTTTCGCGAACCGTGTCTCACAAGCTTCTAGCTTTCTATGGGGTTATAGATCTACTATCGGTGCTACCTTACTATCTGGAACTATTGTTACAACAAGATACCGTGAGTCTCGAAACCGTCTTTCTTATTGATATCACTCTGACGATATCAGTCTGTATATTTCCGCTTTTCTATTCTGCGCATGTTCCGTCTGTTACGCGTCTTCAGGCCATTCCGCTATAATCACACAATTTTACTGTCTGTTCCGCTCTTTTTTGCTTTTCGTTATGCTGACGTGTGCTTTAGAACGATAGAGGTCATGTATCTTTCTGTCCGGCGTTCCCAACACGCACTTCTCGCCATCGGCTTTTTTGTAATCATGATCTTGACTGTATTCAGCACATTACTGTACGTATTTTCATGTTTTCTTTATCTTCAGAGTCCTATGTCTTTCCTGCTGGCTCTCGCGAATGCACATTCCTTAGCCGTTCCCTATCTCACAAATGGTACCGCCTGTCGGGTGGAACAGTCCAGTCTTTTCCTCTTAGCTCGATCGTGGTATCTTCGCCTCCGGAAGCTTATAGGCTTCATAACGGGGGTTCCATGATTTGACCTTTGAAGAAGGCAATTTTCTTGTTTCTTTTTTTTTTGCCAAAGGCGAACACCAACTGAGCAAACGCACTTCATACTCCCGATTTCTCCGATTCTGTCGCGTCATCTTTCTCCGCAGGCATTGCTAACACCCGTTCACAGATACTTCGCTGAGCGCGGCACCTGGGACGAGGTTCTCGGCACCTTCATCAACAGCGATGGCGACCCATCGCAGTTCTCATCCATCCCCGCCGCCGCCTGGTTCGTCCTCGTTACCATCACCACCGTCGGCTACGGCGAGATCACACCACGCTCCTTCCTCGGCCGCCTCATCACGATCCCCATCCTCGTCTTCGGCCTCTTATTCATCACCCTACCATCCTTCGTCCTGGGCCGCGAATTCTCCTCCGTATGGGACAAGATGACGCGCGATAGGCGAGAGGACGACCCTGCCGCGGCCATGCAGGCCGAAGCTGCGGCCGAAGCTGCGTATGGAGAGTACACGCCGGTCGAGGAGCGCCGACGAAGACGCGAGGAGCGCGGTGAACCGAGCATGCTCCCGCAGAGCGCGTCGCTGGCCCCGCCGCGGACGCCCAGTACGGGACGCGATCTCAGCAATATGAAGCTCGCGCAGAACCAGACGGAGCTGAGCCGGCAGATCGAGGAGCTCGCGGGGACGGTAGACGCGCAGGGGCGGCTGCTCGCCCGCTTACTTGAGCGGCTTGACGCAGGCGGTCCGGCGAGCGCACGCGCGGGGGAGATGTCGCCGCGCGTGCGGCGGCGTAGTACGGACAAGAACGCGGAACGGTGAAAATAATGTTTGTATACTGCTGCGATCTACGTAATTAGTGTATCACTAGCGCATCCTTGGTAATTGAACGGGGTGCATAGGGTCAGAATACGGCTACTGGCCAGTGCTTTGATCGATGCGAGTAAAAGAGAAATGAGGCAGTGCTTTCAGTGACATAACACAGACTGCTGCCTCCCACGTGTAGTTCAGGCTTGTTGATAAAAAATAACACGATGATATCCCAGAGCTATTTATCTACGCGCTTTCCATAAGGTACTTGCTACCGACGAATGGTGTCGTAAGACCGCGAAAAGGGCCCTATTTTTAGATGCACGCTGTACGCTTTTCTATTGTATACTTAACAAGCGCGAGGTGGCCATCAGTTGCTTCAGGTGGCTTTGTGCGCTTTGAACGCGGTAGCCAGAACATAAGCCACAACGTTGAGATATATAAAGGGAGCCACCATCGTCGTAAGGCAACCCTGTCCAGCGCCCCTGTCACTTTCCGCTTACCAAAATATTCCCGTCTTCGTTACATATCCGACAACGAGTCATTCAATGAGCACCCCCAAACTGACCATCAAAATCGCGCCTCAAAACCGCTCATCAGTCGTCAAGGTCCCTCAGACACTGTTCTACCCTTCCGGAAAGTCGTATTGGCCCTCGTCGACGTCACTTTATTACGGATGCGTGGGTGGTGGACGGGGTGTGCCACTGGACATGCTTAGCTGGGATGTTGATCGTCTCACACCTCTGATTATTGGAGGCGCGGATTTGGTCTTCAAAGGTCAGGCAAAGGTGAAGCTCATCGAGTTCCGCGTTATGGTGAGCTTCTGCGCTACTATTCTCGTGTATATGTGAGTATTCCAAAGCTAATGCCAATCTCTCAGTGGATTGGATATGTCGATCCAGAAGAGGACAGGAAATATTTAATTATGATCGAGAGTGAAATAACTACACGCGCTAAACTTGGGCATGTCGTCTCAATACTGGTTTCTAAATTTATGACGGTATGCTTCTACATGTCATAGGATTGTCCGATTAGTTACTCATATTCATTCTGTCGTCCAGCAACACGGTATACTAAGGAAGGCAGTTGCACTTGCCTCGCTGGACAACATCTACGATGACAGCTGGCAGGCCACGCTTTATATTCTATAGAGAGGAAGAGACAGCGCTCATAATGACCGCACAGAAATTCATTGTCAGTGCTGCTCGTGTTGTACTCTTCCTAACTCGAGTCAATTTTCGAAAAGATTTTTCTATAATTTTGGATTACACATATATCTAAAATAATTATAAGTTATGATACCGTTAAGGGAAGACCCAGGCGAAGTAAAGACGAAATGCTTGTTAGAAATCAACGTTACTTATGCATGGCTCATATAACTTGCCAAATTGGTTTGACGCCGCAGTGACCAAAGTGATAGAACGTTACGACTGCAACTTCAGAATCTAAATTCAAATTTCCAGGGTAGTACGAAGTTAGAAGTAACACGAATTTACAAAATCAGAGAATCAAACCTTCAAAGTTCAAAAGTGCACTGTCCAATCTTGAATCGTTATCGAGATTCGATAGAGTTAAGTTTGAACTTCGTCGTACACTGGCACGCGCAAAAAATATGACCGAGACAGGGGTCGAACCTGCAATCTCCTGATTCGCGTTGAGTCGTAGTCAGACGCGATGCCATTTCGCCACACGGCTCGATTCTTGAGCGTTGGTTAATTCGTCATTGGGGAGTTCCTGTGTAGTTCCTGTATAATAACGCAATAATCAAATGAGATGGTATTTTTGTTTGGTCAAATGATCTTCTAGTACAGAGCCTATTTCGTACGCAAAATGACAGCACGTACGCAGGTCAAAATCTCACTCGTTCATTAGATCAGCATGGTCATCATCGCTTCAAGTCAATTCTCTTTTCGATTACACGAGAGATGTAGTTAATTCCGTTAATCATTTGACACATTGTTCATCCGGTCGGTTTTCTGAACACAATCATCACAAAATACATAGAGTACCCAGGTTATACCGAAAGCTACCACAGGCATCTAACTCCCGTCCTGTTTATCAATGGTATACTCCCAAAAATGATTCTGGTCGTTAAGGCTGAGTTTGTAACATCGGAAACTCTAAGGTTTTCCGACTTCATTGGGAAGAATGAGATTTCCAGGTATATATTTCGCTAATCCGTCTGGCATCGCCTTGAATTCATAGCCAGAGGTAATTAAAAACTTTGATAGATCAGAGTTATGATATTCTCTGTGTATGTGTCAAAATCATGCGGTGAAGGTCAAACGACAGGTAGAAAACGAAGCCTTGAGTACAATTTGACTGTCTCCTTCTATTTTTAGAGCAGTTCTTGGCACTCGTTCTTGTGTTCTTAGATCTCAGCAGCGATAAAAATGGTATGACATCACATGGAAAGGTCAGAGTCAAAACGGACGTGCTTCTATCTTCGCCAGCTCACTACTGTGCTATCGTTTTGGGAAACTCGGGGCAACAGGATAGCGACGTTTACCCGTCACAAGCTCTTCCGTGCTTTATTTAGGACGGAGAGCAGTAGTATAGAATGGTTATGGAAGGAATATGCTTGGCGTAAATTTGTTAAATAGCGGGAAATGAGACTAATCTTTCGCACTTTATTTTTCTTCGTGGTCGTTCATAGGTCTGCCCTTTGTCTCCTGATAATTTCCGATATCTAATTCATCTATGCAGGTCAAATCATGGTTTTCAAGGCATTGGTGATCTACGCGTCGTTGACGTTCAATGCTATGGTATTAGGCACAGCGGTGGACAGTGCTGGTAGCACGGTATGTATTCTGTGCTACTTAGC
This sequence comes from Hypholoma fasciculare, assembly GCA_016801325.1. NCBI lineage: Eukaryota > Fungi > Basidiomycota > Agaricomycetes > Agaricales > Strophariaceae > Hypholoma > Hypholoma fasciculare. Next base: position 36,961 of record JAEKIV010000705.1, read on the forward strand.
ATCACCAGATCATGACGATTACTGGTTTCTTAGGTATCGGTAAACACGCCTGGTGGACCGCGCCCAAAATCGCAGGTGCATCATGTACCAGAAGGTTCCTTCATTCACCATACCGCCGATGCGATACGTATTGTCTCGAGCAGTGGCGAAATCACTCACACCGACATCATCGAAAAAAATATCCCACCGCAGGGAATCGCCACCCGCACATTCCTCAAGCCGTCGCGCGTAGCGGAACCGCGGGCGATTAGCACTGGCTACGTGGCATACACATATTTCACAAACAACAGTAACGTGAACCCTATCGCGAACTTCTCATCCACATGGGCCGTTCCCGCAAACCCGAAGACGAACCACAACCAGCTGCTGTACCTTTTCAGCGCATTAACACCTGCCTCAGACGATGCCATTCTGCAGCCTGTTCTACAGTACGGTACTTCCGGTGCGGGAGGCGGGAATTATTGGGCGACAGCTTCTTGGTACCTTGTAGGCGCGAACACCTATCACTCGACGCTGGTACCCGTCCAGACGGGAACGGCGCTCAACGGCATTTTAACCCTGCAGAAGACGTACCTCGCCGCTTCTGGGGGAAATACGACGTATACTTATAATTCCCAATTTACTCACAGCCCCTACACGACGATCACAGTGAACACGACGGAGCAACTCAACTGGGCATGGGAAGCCCTCGAAATTTATTCTGCCCAATCGACTACTGATCTCCCCACCGGGACGACCGCCTTCAGTAACATCAACATGCTCAACGTCAATGGACAGGGTACTCCGCTTCAATGGCTCACGCGCAACGATACTGCGGACGGATTCTCGGCCAAAGTTATGGTCGACGGATCAAGCGGAGGAGAGATCGAAATCGTATATTAGGATTAGGCACTTGTTTTTTTTAACAAAAAAAAGGCGTTTGTAGTACTTTCAATAGTGAATAATGAGCGTCTCCCTCTTCGCACAAGCTACGCATACCCGCGGATATTCCATCGGCTAGCTATCAGATGGGCAGATCATAGGTCAAGTATCTATTCTTGTGCAGTATGTAATGCGCCTTTCTATGGGAATTATCGTCTTTAAATGTGCTCAATAAATCCTTATATTCTGTGTAACTAAAATAGCATCGCCCCGGACCGCTAGACACTGGACAGCTCGCACTCGATGTTAGGTAATGGCAGCAAAACTGCAGATAATAGATCAGGTAGAATCCGCCACTTCTATAGCGTCAGATTCAGACGAGATGTGGTACAATTTAAATGCGTCGGCAAATGCACTTTTATGCACCAAGCAGCGCTCAAGTGTCGCTCTGCTTCGGTTTTGCGCCATGAAATGTGTTCACGCGTGTCCTTTTTAGTTACTAAGCATCAGGAAAAACTGTTATCGATCTCAATATTTTTGGCGGATTTTGCACTTCTTAGTCCAATGGGCGAGATATCACCAAGCGTATTTGTAAGTTTTGGTACCAATCGCTCACTGCGCTGATTTGAGCGCTAGAGAACTTTATATAAGTAGACTCACATTCACTTCGTTGACTAGACACTTGCTCGATACAATTAGTTTTTTCCAAGCTCTATCTTTCGCGCACACGATATGACTATAGTTCTTTACGATGTCTACTCGAATACCGCGGAGGTCGCATGGTCCCCGAGTACTTGGAAGATACGGTAAGCTTCGATGCTCCAAATTTTCTCCGATGCAACATACGCGTTCGAATTTCGTGCTGACATATTCTCGAAGATATTGCTTGAATCTCAAGGGTCTCGATTATAAGACGGAGTGGGTTGAATTTCCGGACCTCGAACCACTCTACAAAAAGCTTGGAGTAGAACCTACGGTCAAAAACGCGGATGGAAGTCCGCGCTCCAGCATTCCTTTGATCTACGACCCATCCACCGAGACGTACCTCACCGACTCTGCGGTGATCGCCGAGTATCTCGATAAGACATATCCCGAGCCGCCGATCTTCCCAAATAACACTAGGGCACTTCAGTTACTTCTTGAGTCGATATACATTGGACACCTCAGGCCGATTGTACCCTTAATAATGCCAGCGGCGTGCGACACACTGAATCCGCGGAGCGCGGAGTACTATCGGTCAAAGCGATTAGCTTCACTGTTAAAAGACGTGGGAAATCCCCTTCCGAAGGAAGCTTATTGGGCGCAGTACAGGGATAGCCTCGGCGAGGTAGCGAACTGGTATGCAAAGACCGACGGACCATTCCTGTTGGGACACTCGGTCTCTTGGGGAGATTTTGTTATTGCATCAGGCATTGTTTGGCTGAGAGTTATATGGGGTGAGACCAGTCAGGAGTGGAAAGATATCACTTCGTGGCACGGAGGGAGATGGGCTGACCTCATGCTTGCGCTTAAAAAATACGAAAAAATCATGTAGCTCAACACAAGGCGGTATACCATGCTCAGCCATCGAATATACTGAACTCCAATGCGATCCAATTCTTTGTATATTTTATCTCCGCGATATTGGCCGAAGGTCGACCAGATGATCTGCACCTCGGCTCTGCTAAGCAGTAATAAACCGACGAATGAGACTTAAAATCCATCTGTGTTATTCTATATACCTAGGTAAGTAGCGCAGCCCTGGACTTGGGACCGAAGGATCGCTAGAAATAAATCACAGCCAGCAGCAAAAATACCGCCTTTAGAATGAATTATGTTGTATTATACGTTGATACGCGCGTGAGCGTCCTACGTGCGGACAATGGCGACGAGCAAAAACAAAACAAAACGTGAGCACGCAGAGGCTCAACGACGGTGCGTACGGGGGCGAGGCTGTTTCACACGGCTTCTAACCAACGGCGGTGCGACAAATATTCAGGTGTAAGCTACGGCGTTAGCTTCGAACCACCTGCGAGTGCGACGAGGAGACGAGGACAATGTTCACGAGGGCGAGTGCGCGATCGAAAGACGAGGCGAAGTACGAAAGAGTTGAACGAATTGTTGTTTTTATTCTGTACATCTAGAGCAGTTTTTATACCTACTTTGTGTACACTAATTTGTAGATAAAAATCGCTGAAGCACATGGTAGCAGAGGGCGAGAATGGGTAAGTAGAACGTCGTACAGTTCGAGACCGAAAATATTCGAAGAAAAATTGAACAAGTAAACAATGAAAAGAAGGAGAAAAAGGAGTAGATACCAAATATGTGTTCTAATATTCATGTTGAGGGAAAATGCGCAGCGTTCTGCCGCGTCGGCGAGCTTCTGGTTGTGGTATCTCGTAAATGCTGTGGCCGGAGGCATGAATTGCGAGGCTGTTACGCGTGTTGGGGCTATGTGTCGGCGGCGTCGAGAGGCGGTGGGGGCGCGGGAACGTATCATGTGACCTGGTGGACTTCGTCGAATTTCGCGAGCGACGCTGGCGCGTGCTCATCAACGTTCCCGGAATATTTCAGGTGCATGGAGCTTACGGTTGTACGCATAGGATTATAATGTGAACTTCAGATATTTGCGACTATAATCGTGACCGCATAAATATTGACGAGACGACTGCAGTACTGGCATCTTCGCTTTGTACAGTTCGTAAAGTAAGACTGTCACATGAAACAGGAGGTACATCGTTCAGGTGACTGGGAGACTCGGACGATGGAAAACCTCTGTAACTTCTGTAGATAGAAAATATTCGGCAGTGGAACGCAATCAATCGACCGTCGGAGTGTTACGGAGCAAGGGTCGGAGAAAAGGGTCGGCCCACACTGTTTCGCCATTTTTCGTGCCATGGGAACGCCGTGAAATTCGTGGCGCCATCATCCATATACATACGTCCTTTCCTTTCAAACACGAAACGCGGCGCGTTTGTACATTGTGCTAGCTGACCTGATCTTGTTGGTTGTTCGACATTCCCTGTCCGACACAATTTTGACACAATTAGCAATCAAAGTCGCTGAGAGAATTCAAGGAGAAGTGTCCGCCGAAAGGCCACTAATAAGCGATCGGCACGCGATATCGCCGACATAATTAACGGAAGCAAGAAGCTGTGAGCCGTGGTTTGGCCGTGGTTCAAGAAGACATGCTCGTCTGCTCTGCGAGGCTGCGACTATCGGCGACCACGTGCGAGGTACAGGATCTTAGTCTAATCAGATATGTAAAAATAGTTTATCAGATTACAGTTTGCTGATGGCATCTTATCAGATGCTCCAATGTAGACATCCAGACCGCTGGGATCGTTCTTCAAGACTATATAACATATGGCGCCGCGCCTTCCCAGAGATTTCGCCCCATCTTTAGTCTCCATCCCAGCATGTCGCTTCACAAGAGCGAACTGTCGACCAAGGATGCTGAGAAAGGTACCTCGGACGATGTCCACTCCGTGTCCGACGTTGGCCATGTCGGCGTGAAGACTATCCAAGCCACCCACAAAGTCTACGGGAAGTATTCGAGGTGGTTCCTGTTCATAGGGTATGTTATAAAAGGAGTGGTCGTTTCGTAGACCTCTTCTGATATATTCCATCTAGCTTGGGCCTTGCTGCCTATATCTATTCGCTTGACGGAACGACGACCTACAGCTATCTTGCTTTCGCTGCATCGAGCTTTGGCGACCATAGTCTAATTAGTACCATTCAAGTTGCGCAGTCGATTATCAGTACGTTATTCTTCAGCATTTTTCCGTATATGGCTCTGTAACTAGCTCGCAGTTGCCTGTGGAAAGCCCGTTATTGCAAAAATCGCGGATGTCAGCTCTCGCGGAACGGCATACTTCGCTGTCTGTGAGTAAAACTGACTATTCCACTTGAAATTTATATGCTTATTTCAATGTCAGTATTATTCTACGTCGTCGGCTACATCGTCATCGCATCGTCTAATAGTGTTCACGCGCTGGCTGGGGGGATCATCATATACGCCATGTACGTTCACTATCTCCTCATTTTCATACGTCTACTGATATTCGTGAGCCAGAGGATATACTGGCTTGCAGCTCTTGACCCAGATCATCATTGCCGATATAACCACCCTCAAATGGCGCGGTCTCGTGTCCGGGCTTATTTCAATGCCGTACATCATCAACGCTTTCGTGGGCTCTAATATATCTTCGAACGTACTCGAGGGTGCCGGGTGGCGATGGGGATGTACGTCGTCCGTAAATATTGTCAATTCTTCCTTCTTTACGCTTTATTTCAGACGGAATGTTCGCCATTTTGGTTCCTGTCTCTCTCGCCCCATTGATTATCACTCTCCTTTGGGCCGAACGCAAGGCGAGGAAGATGAACATTGTCACTACGAAGACCGACGCCCCCCAGCTCTCGTTCTTCGCACGGACTATCTTAGTCGCGGAGCAACTTGACATTCTCGGACTTCTGTTAATAGGCACATCCGTCGCGTTGATTCTTCTGCCCCTCACGCTAAGCAATAGTGCAAAAGGTGGATGGAAGAACGGTGCGTGTAATTAACAAATCTGCTTTTGTGCATTCATCGAATAGCTGTGCAGCTTCCATGATCGCTATGATTGTCGTCGGGGGCGTGTTGATCCCCGTGTACGCGCTGTGGGATTTCAAGTACGCCAAATTCCCCGTCATCCCACGTCGCTACGCGGTCAACCGGAGTGTCGTTCTCGCCTCTGCGATCGGCGCGTTTGATTTTGTACGTACAGTCATCCGTAGATGTCTACCAACCTACTCTTATACACAAGCCAGATTTCGTTTTACCTATCTTTCACTTATCTGTACTCTTTCGTGATCATCGTCAAGCCATGGTACGCGATTCACAATGTTAATGTCAAGTCTCTGTTCTAATTTATACTTCCAGGACGCTGATCAACGCGACATACTTCTCTCAATCTCAAACAGTGGCTCTAACTGTCTTCGGTATTGCTGGAGGAGCAGCAATGCGTTATTATCATCGTTCTAAGGTATGTGAATAACATTTTACTTCAAGTGAAATTATTCACCTCGTACATAGCCCATCTTGATAGCCGGAGTTGCTATCCGTCTTCTGGGATGTGGATTGATGATCCACTCGCGAGGAGCGAACGCTTCTGACGCCGAGATCGTCTGGAGTCAGCTCCTTCAAGGTATCGGTGGCGGGTTCTCCGCCGTCTCTCTCCAAGTAAGCGCCCAGGCTTCCGTCCCCCACGCCGATGTCGCTATGGTCACCGCCGTCGTGCTCCTCATCACAGAAATTGGAGGCGCCATCGGCACTGCTATTGGTACGTGTTCAAGAGTGTACGACTGGGAGGAGAAGCTCTAATATTATATTGTAGCTGGTGCAATCTGGACCCATCTCATGCCCATCAAGCTCGCGTTCTATCTTCCCTCGCTGTCGGCGGAGGACCGCGCCACGCTCTTCGGCTCGCTGGTCGCTGTCACTGCCTACCCGCGCGGTAACCCCATCCGCGAAGGTGTGATCTCAGGTGAGTTTTCATGTGAGGCACAACGTCTATTCGTATGTAAATGCTAATCTACTTATACCGCGTAGCGTACGATGACGTGATGAAGATCCTGACCATCGCAGCGACGGTGTTCGCCGTCGTGCCTTTTGCTCTTGCGTTCTGGATGCCTAACTGGTACCTCGGTGACCAGCAGAACGCGGTGGATAATGTGGACCTTGCGGGCGAGAAGGTGAACAATCCTGATTTAGAGCCCCGGCAGCCGTAGACGCACTGTCTTCGCGGCGTTAAAATTATGACTATCTACGACAATTATATTTCTTTAATTTTATTTCTTTCAGAATATGTTTTCTATGTTTAAGTTCTAGTGAGCTCTATGTGCGTGAAATGGAGAATCGAAGGGCTCACGAGACGAGGCAGTGTTCGGGTTTTAGTCGTCATCCAGGACGATAATGCAAGGTGGGAGCCCTCCACCACCCGGGCTGCGAGAATAGTACGTCTGGTTACATTTTGCACAGACATATGACAGACCCGCAGCGCTACCGTCCGGTTTCGTCTGGCGTATGATGAACAAAGTGGCGGCTGTAATGATCTCGGGACAGCGCTCGCATTTGTAAACGGGATGTAGCGTCATGTGCAGATCCTGGGAAGCCTCGCTGAAGAACGACGCGAAGCAGCCCTCGACCTGGCATTCGAGGTGGCCTTCAAGTACTAGGCCGCTTGTCATCCATGCGCGCTCGGAAGCTCCGTATGGGCCGAATTCGGGGTTGGGGTCCCAGAAATAGAATAGATTATCCAGGAGGGCTTCGTATTCTTCATCGGAGTGGCGTTTGGTTTCTTCTTCCGGTGTCCAAGACTGATGAAAGGCGCGAGTAGGACGCGTGCGTGCCGGCATACACGCAGATGTGGCGACGTTGAACATAGGGAGTGGGCGATGGCGCGAAGTGTGATGTGTAGGTGGAAAAGCTTAGGGAAGGCGGGCGAAAGGTATTTATTGAAAGAAATGTGGCATTGCTGTGCCATTCGGACTTTACCATTCAGTGAGCCCTTTGATAACCCTTTGATGATTAACGCGAAGAATTGAAGGCCACAGAGGTGCCACAGAACACGAGGCGTAGGCCGACAACAAAGAACAGAGTGGGTTGGAAACCTTATGTTACTTAAAATCGTAACCGAACACACCGGCCGTGTGGCGAAATGGCATCGCGTCTGACTACGACTCAACGCGAATCAGGAGATTGCAGGTTCGACCCCTGTCTCGGTC
>JAEKIV010000706.1:0-20241 GCA_016801325.1 Hypholoma fasciculare
ACTCGTTGAAGAACTCGAGGGGCTTATCGCTAGTCTGGATGGCACGGAAGCCCGTAGGCGGACTTTCTGGGTCCGGCCTAATGAATGGAAAGGACATCTTCCTATCCCTACACGCATGGTCAGCCACAAACACCCGCATCTGGTAGACGGACAACGTACATGGTTGGGGGGATCGTGTATCCTGCAGAACCAAATCAGAACGCACCTTGCGCGCATGACGGAACGGCCCCTTACCTGACGTGCACGAACCCCTCCACCCTTTCTCAAAAGAAGTAGATAGGGAAGGGGTAGACTCGGACGTGGCAAGCAGAAGTGGGAACGCATCCATCACCATGTCGTCGTCGGCTATCTCATGCGCCAGCTGTTCTTTCCCGTTGAAGGTCGCGTTGATGCCCCTCGACGAGCCTTCGGCTTCGCGGCCGCGTTTGTAGTTGCCATCGGGCACCCCCCGTCGCTGTCATTGCGTTCCCGCTTCAACGACGGTAGCATCGTCGGCGTCTCGTCCGGGCGCGGAGAGAGACGACGGGTAACCTGCGTCTGTACCTGAGTTTCCTGCGCTTGCTCGCGTGGCCTGTGCTTGCGTGCTTGTATGGAGGGCAAATGGAGGGCCTTCATTTCTTCAATGAATCAATGATGTCATCCGAGGAAGATGGAACAGTGAGCCCACATACCATCAATCAGCGCCCGTACATCGCTCACACCTGCTTTCACCGCTTCCCTATCAGCTATCACAGCGTCGGCCTGGCCGTCTTTTTAAGTTCTCAGGCTTCAGGCCCTCTCCAGAGTGCGGGATATTATCCGGAGTAACATTGACGCTCGCAACATCAATTTGCGCCATCTCACACCTCTCACTGAGCGACTCTATACGCACGCACAAAACACCGCACTCGGCATCCACCTCGCGGATGCGTCCATCATATGCGATCACTCAGTTGCTTAGTGTGACAGGCGAGTTTCGCATTTGTTTGCGTGCGGAATAGGTTCAAGTCACCCTGCATCAGCCACTTCAGTACGCTACTAGAAGATATACGGCAAAATCAACGTACTTCGAGTTTCTTGACCTTCCACTGCACGGTTAGCATTCCCCCATCCTTGCGATCCGCACGTTCAACTTCACCCCGTTGTTCTTCATGGTCGTCAACAGCCCTGGTCCATTCCTTCTGTCATTCGCGCTCCTTCTCTCGCTCCCACTCTTGACCATGCGCAATCTCCGCTTCGCGTATGGCCGCATTGTTACGCATTAACGCCAGGATATGCAGATTCCCGGGAGCCGGCACTACCTCATCTTCGGTGTATGGCGCCAACTCTCCCGCTAAATCCAAGACCATGCTGTCCTCGTCCTCTTCGTCGGATACGTTAGCAATACTGACTGGGAGCGTGCCGGGTCCTGCGGGTGTTGTAAGCTAGAATCAGCCAGCCTAATAGTACCTCACTTTTTAACATTCAATCTCCATTTCATTGTAAAAATGACTGCGTACATTATAAGTTGCAATATATTTCGTCGTCATTATCAGAGTCGTCATCAGAGTCTATATCTGAGTCCCCGTCGTCACCGTCTTGAGTATCATCTACGGCTTCTTGGGCGTTCACATCGAACAGGCGTCGCCGCGACAAGTTCTGGTTTGGGGTAATGGCTGCTGTATTTTTCTTGTGTAGATCATCCGCCTCGTTGGCCACCGAGTCATTGCATGCCGCTTCGTTGTAAGGTACAATATGGCTGGATTGACCTTTGTGGCCAATCCCGAACCCCAAAAAGCGGGTCAGCATATCTCGGTCAACAAATCTAGCAGTTGAATGGTAAATGTGCGAAATACTCAAAATATCTAGCAAAAACTCACATTCCTACGTAATAGGTCGTCCAGTCGTCCTCTTCGCCAGACGGCCTTGCTTGTGTGGTATTTCCAGGGGTAATAGTGAGCAATTCAGTTGTTCTACCATCTGCAAAAGCAGGCATAAGATGACATCCGCGTAGGACTAGCGAAGGATCCAGAAACCCGAATGCGAATTCATCGGAATCAGGAATAAAACCTATCTTCGGCAGACGTGCTTGTCGTCGCCCGAAAGAGTAATCGGGGACTGTACCTAACCACCGCACCCAGAGAAATTCCATCCTCTGGATGCTGTAGTTACGCGAGTGTTTCCCGACGTGTTGAACATTTGCGTGGAAAACCCCTAGAACGGCAGCATACCAGAAAGGGTGAGCATCAGGTTGACTTTCAGTTTCAGCAGATGAAACCATAACGAAGGGGTGTGTACGAGGGTTGATTGTATCATACGCCCTTCGTAGATCATAGGTCGTGTAGTTTATTCGAGCAGTAGAGAGGCGTCCCAGGAGGTGGTCCTTCAAAGAACAAATGAAATTCTGCGGTAAATCAGTTAGCATTATATGGGCACAATACCAACAAGTCCTTACCTTTTTTGCCGGATCATCAGGATTTGCAAGTACAAACGTATACACGTTTAGCGGATTATTTCGAGACTTTGATATGTGATATTGAACCTTAAGGGAGGCCTCGTTGGCCTCGTCAATTTCATGTTGTTCTTCAGGTAGGAGGGCTTGCATTCGGCTATATTTCTTGCCTATTTGTTGTACGGCACTTTTCTTGTTTGTAAGGCCATATAATCGTTTGACGAGACGATGAGCTGACTCTCCCTATAATCAACGCGTGAGTATGCTTCCTTGCTGTAAAAACAGAGTACGTACCAGCTGGGTTGAATACGAATCTGTGGTACCCCACAGGCGAATATGTTGGACGTAGTCCCCTAGAAAATGGTACTTTATGGTCGAAAAATTGAAAGTTTTGGCTGCTTGTTCACTAGTAGAGCAAGGAGGCGCATCTGTGACTAGTATGTTTCAGATTTCCCGTATCTAAACATACACGTATGATTCTTACCACTTGAATTTGCAGTAGGCGCTGGTGGTGGGATGTTTGCTGTAGACTCTGTGTTTGTGCGGCCGAGAGTAGCAGCGTGAGTGCCAGTGGCATGGTTGCCAGTGCGCGCTGTGAGATCTCCTACAGACTCCATTGTTTGATGTCCGGGGGTAGCGGCGTGATTGCCAGTACGCGCTCTTATGTTTTCCACAGACTCTGTTGTTGGAGGTTCAACGATAGGAGGTTGGTTAGTAGTATTCTGAGTGGATTGGGTGCTTTTTTTTTTGAGGCCACGACGGCTTCGAGCAGCTGCCTCGCGAGGAAGCTCTTTTGTTTCAAATTGCGAGCAAGTCAATTCCTGAAAATTTTGCATAAGTGAACCAAATTCAGTGGTCAATGTTTCAAGCAAAGCAAGTGATGAGTCGGTATGCATTCGAAGTTTCGCGAGACCATGCCATTCTGCGGTGCGATAAAGCAACTTGAGGAGACGGGTGTTGTGCGGCTCGTCGAGAAGGCCTTCGAACGCGGGGATAGAGCACTATTGTGGATACTGTGAGCTAAAATGGTAACAACGGAGCGATCAATGGGTGTTGAAGTACCTGTAGTAAATCTTCAAAGTCGCGCGCAGCAAGTTTCTTCATCTCCGACGAGTTTTGAGAAAACGCTCGAATTGTACCTGAGCCAAATGTTGGTATTTGGCGATACCTTTGGGGGTAGTATGTCAACAAATTGACGGACAGAAAAGGAGATGTGTAAAAACCTTGCATTGAGTTCTGTAACAAGTGTAGAACCTTTTTCAGCGGCGTAAAGTAGCCGAATAAGCTGTGTGAAAAGAGTTTTCCAGACACCGAGTTCGAACTCGTGCAACAGATCGACAACAAGCATTCTTGAAGGATTGAAGTCAGGTCCTAATCGGTTGACAAATGCATTCTAAAAAATCAAGAAAAAATGTCTTTTGCCGTTAATTGGTTTGGCATCTTTGTAAATGAACTTTCGAGCTTTTTTGACTAAATTACCCAAAAATGTGCGAGTCTGCGTTATGCGAACCATAATGTCATCTGGACAGCCGAGGTTGTGGAGAACGGACTTTGATACGAGACACCTAGGACAAGGGAATAGACCATTGTCTCGAATTGTAGCTAACAGAACTCTAATCACCAAATGAGATATAACATCCAACACATTGATAGATAATTAACACATACTTTTCTGGGTAGTCAGCGGAATAAGTAAAAATTCTTGGATATACCCGTCGCTCAACCCCGTCAATACACATTATGACAATCCCATAGGTGCATGCGTAGATGAAATCATCATCGAGAATTATATTCCATGCACCATGCATGAGCTCCCGTCGGCAATGAGTGATGATGGATTGTTTTTGAGTGCGCCATTTGCAATGAAAATCCGACGCGAAATCATGGAAAGAGTCTGGTAGCTATGGAAGATGTCTCAATGTGTGACCCACAAACTATCAAAGTGCTTACTGATGGGATATAAGCCAAATGGTACATGGCTCCCGAGTTGGGCTGCGCCCGAATGTACTTAGATAGATTTCCCAGCATCAGATATATTGGCCACACTTTCGCGCTTCCAAAGGACGTGAAAGTAATGAGCGCCGCTGAATGTTCTCGTGTTCTTGTAAGAAAGCATCTGACGTATAAATTTCACCATATATACGCTCGTCTTTGTTGGTAATAGGAGACGTATAGTATAATTTGAATGGAGAAAAGTGAAAAAGGTGGGACAGGGAGCTGTTGAAGGCATCGACAACGACTGTTGTCAATTTGCGATGGAGAAGTCCAGGCACTGAAAAAAGTTGGGGTGAAATCCCAATTGCTCCAGATGGCACGAGAATGTTGACTGAACTTTCTGTAAATTGTTGACGAAAGGAGTGCCTAGCCAGTGAATTGTCGAGGTGTAGATTTTCCCTGCGAGCATCAAAGCCAGCCAGATGATTTTGTGAAAAATCGGGAGCGAGAATGACATTGTTTACAAGCTCGTTCACTTGTGTTTCGGATTTAGTGGTAATTCCATTGTTGATCCACTGCATGAAGCGGTGAACTGTTGGATTGGAAAAGGGCCAATAGGGTTGATTGGGTGGACGAAGCAGCTCCGAGCCAGGTTGGGTTGAAGATGGTAGGTCGGTCTGGGGGGGGTTTTGCGCCAAATCGGATAGAGAAAGCGATTTGTCGGGATCTCGTGTTGGCCTTCGAGGGTAGTCTCTCCATATGCCAAAAGTGTTAGCGAGTGTGACAAAGTGATCCCGTACAATGAGAATAACACGCTGGACAGATCCCACTTGGTCGTCAATTTCACTGGGTGAGGCAGGCTCGGGAAGAAAGTCATCAAAGCGTCGTGGTAGTCGATAATTCCGTCGAGGGCGCCCCGTTCTTGTAAGAGGGATTGAAGGTACGACATCAACATCCATATCAAGCGCTGTTGCTGGCTCTAGGACATCCATGTGCACCTCATCTGGCTCGATTTGATGATTTGCCGCAAGTTCTTTGCCTTTGAGGCCCACTGAAGCTTTGGAAGCGGATGCGAACGCCGTCTGGGATTCCAATTCAGTGATATAGACAAATATTCAAAGGGGATACGCAAAGATATACCTGTAATCGAAGCTTGCGATCTACCGGCTTTGGGAGGCGGCTAAGCAGAGCACGCATATGTCCACTTTCCTTGCGAGCATCCCTAGCGGTTTGACGAATGCGTTGAGCATGCAGGCAAGTCTTTTTGTGTCGAGCAAGGTTCTTGCTTTCAGGAAAGGTGCGGTTACAGCCTGCTACGCAGGAAAGTTCTTTCATGATGATACAAATTTGCAATGTAAGGATACTAAATTGAATCCACTTTGTGGGTATGAGAGCATGCACTGTACGAGAATAAAAACAGTGCAAGTTTTGAGATACGCGGGAGAAAGATAGAGGAAGGACCCTACAATCATGTCCGAGTCAAGTTAAGAATGACTCAGTAGGCGGCTATCACATTCACGGCATGTCCCCTCCATAATGCTGAATAACAATGTCTGAGGCAATCAAATTGTTAGGTGAACTTCGCATCTATTGTTGAAAATAATTGGGGAGTGCGATAAGAATTTTGGATCTGTTAGTTCACATCCGACTTTCAAATTAACATGCTAAAACCACCTGGTTTATTTTTACTAGATACATCCCAGTACTACAGGAAGCTTGCGACAGTTACCCGAGCCGAAGGTTCGCACCTGCAGAATATTATTGTTCTAGAATTATGATATCCAGTCGAAGTCTACGCTAGATTTACTAGAATAATGTTAAAAGGCAAATTTCGACGGTGAATCTACCTTGTACGAACCTCAAGGAACCTCAGTTGGAGCCGGTGGGGAAGACGTAGTTGCTACCGAGGTCGTGGCCAGAGAATCCGAAGTCCTCAGTGCTCAAGGGGTTGACAGACTGCTCGGTCGAGCTGAAATGGCCTGCGATCGCGCTGTCAAAACTGACGGAGCAGCCAGAGGTGCGGAGGTCTCCGCTGAAGGGCCCGATGGAGGCGTGGAACTGCTCGAACACGCCGTCTGGGTCTCGACCTCGCAGATCTGCTCGGCGATGCACACAACCGTCAGACATTGATACTTTCAGACTGGTCAGTGGAAATATGGACGCACCGCTTGGCCATTTCTTGGAGGACGAGCAGACGCTGCTGGATGATCGCTATGGACTCGCTGTGGTAAACGAGCTCCGAGGTCTCGGCGGTGACGACGGTCTCGCCGGTCGAGAAGTCGCCGACGAAGTTGTCTGAGCCGTAGAAGTTGTCCCACCCGGAGAAAGACGAGAGCCCGCCCCAGTTATCGAACGAGTATCCGCGGGCGGCTATCGCGACAGTAAATATGAGCATGGATATTGGCTGGTAATTCAGTGAGACATACCGACTCATACCGAGTTCCTGGAGCACGCGAACGGACTTAGTAGCAACGCATGCGACGAGGGAAGCGACGGCGGCAATTTTGGCTATCTTGGCAAACATTTTGAAAGGACGTGTTGGGTTTGAAAACTAGAGGGAAATCGAAGAGAAGGCATCAGACTCAGGCATTATAATGGTAAGAGAAAACATTTCCAACCTGCCAGGAAGTGATTTGAAGTAAGAAATAGCGAGAGGCTACCGGGCCAAAAAATTTATGAAGGCCGAAAAGGGGTGAAGAAGAACGAAAAAGAGGAAAGGGTCGGAAGGTGTTGTTGCTGATCTCTCATAGCACATCGTTCACCTGTAGGTCGCCCCCACCAACACCGAAATCGTGTTTGCAGTGTTTGTGCATGGCGTTCTCCAACAGGAGCTGATATCTCAGGGTGGTTATGATAAGACCCAGGCGCGAGCTCTAAGATCGTGGACTTCTCCTTCCTGTACTGGGGGACGTGAACGTGGTCATGACATGTATACTTAGGCGGAAGAAAGAATGAACCGTGGGCAAAACACACTATGTCAGCTCGTTCCTCGAAGATCTGACAACTGACTCAACGACTAAAAATAGCATTTGCCCCAAATTTGCTCAAGGTACCCAAGCTCTTCAGAATTAGTTCGAACTCTGTACCATGTTTCCCGCCGTTCACGGCTTACAACGTTTGAAGTCACGGTCGTGTTATTAATCAGTAACGAACCACCTAGACTGCTTGTAGCATTTTTTGCGATGCCACAGACTACAAGACCTCAAATTCGAAGTAAAACTTGCCTGAAACAACAATTTTTAAAGCTCTCCATTGTTTTCGCGACGTGGAAGATGATGCTCACAAACGCACCATGGTTGTTCTTTGGGCATGAGGAAGTTCGAAGACTAGATAAAATTCTCCATATTTTATGGAGAATATTTAGCAGGAAGTACGGCCCACCAAGCCGCAAACTTTGAGTGAGAATTTGAAGAAATTACTTGACGTTTGCTCACATTAAATAATTGGAGCCAACCAGACAGTGTAGTTGGGACTGCCGCGCAGCGACCTTGCGAAGTGTTATAAATATTGGCATTCAATTGACTTTGTAAAATACGGGTGAAATTATAGAGGATTGTGGGACCAGACTACATCTAACGAGCAAATATTAACCACTCTGACTTCTTCTACTGATGTCTTAGAATGCAAGCGAGAAACGCTCAGGCTGGTAGTGAACGAGAAGGTAGTATATGCGCAGGGGCCGTCCCACCCCCCGACTGCGCACACGCGCCCGTCGTCGCGCAGCGCCACGGCGCCAATCCCCGCGTGCTTCGTGCCCATGATTACGCCTACCGATGTCTTAGAATGCAAGCGAAAAACGAAATGATATTCAAAGTTCCGGACGCCTCGGATTCTGGAATGCGTGTACGTGCCTTCAATGTGGCGACGCGGAGCACATTTCATCGTGACACCTGGAGGGGGGGGGCATTTAACCTAATTAGTCGATGTACATCTGAATGGGCTGAAAGAATAACACATATATACAGCGATTTTCATGTCCGGAGGCCTAGCCGAATGAGGTATAAGGCGTCAAGATGGATTTTAAAGGGTTGCAAAAACATGTTCTTCACGCATTACAAGTTCTCCGATCAAAACTTTAAAAATGAGGGTGCACGCCCAAGTGAGTCAGAATCACCGATGACATTATCAGTCGCGTATCGCTAGAAATCAATTATCGCTTAACGTACCTTCTCGACAGACTCATCGTGGTAAAAGGACGAACAAATCAGAAGGGGATCTGAACAGCGAGCATGGTTCATTTCGGTGTGTTTGCCCAGAAATGCGATTACAACTTGAACTTGTAATCCTGGGATTTTGTACTTACATGTTTTTCTCGATTAACCGTCGGATCCCATACCGTAATTATTGCTTTTATTTCTTATTTTAAGCGGTCATTAAACTGGGCTAATTTACCGTAGAGTGGGGGTGAGGCTTGATTTGCGAGCGGCATCCGAGCCCTGCAATGAAAATTTAGCAGTTGACTAAGATCAAGTCAGTTATTTACCCCACTATACCGTATGTCAGACTCGACTCCAGCTCTTCTCTCGGGAGTCGACTTTGGTTCTTGTTATTGCAGACGGCTATATAGTACTTATAGTTGAACAATCGAGCAATAAACTGAAAAAAAAATTACAGTCATTACTATTTAGCAGGGTCACTGCTTGGCAAAAGGTCCCGGGCGCCTATTAATCGCATTGCAGTATATGAGTCGTATACTACCCGGGCATCCTCATATGCTCTCACTTCCTAACTTAAGTGAATATTTTGAATACGATGATAATTATTATCGAAAACTTTGCGAGAGAGAAATGAATTTACTTCAAGTTGATGCAAGCCTTTTAATCGCACACCGTCTCGAACTTCAGATGGCTATTTTTAAAATATTACACGCGTCAAAGTTGTATAAACTCGGTCCGGCTTCCATTTTCCCAGGCCTCTCTTTGCAATCCGAACTATCCGGTTCAGCTGAACCGCTCAAGTTCAACTTGAACTTAACGTTCAACTCCCATTGCCGTCACTGTTTGCTTCTTGTCCGATTCGAAACCAGAAGACTCCTGGCTCCCTGAATCCTTTGACTCCCTGAATCCTTCACGTTTATCACTATGGCTGGGCCTTATATAACATGGAATTTTCTCACTCGCTTTTCCCCCAGCGCTCTGGTCTCGTCGCTAAAACGCGCCCTAAGTGACACCCTTCACCACCTCCCGATTATGTCCTCCCAAATTCAGATGCGACCCATCCACCAACCTCCGGAAAATATTTCGATGTTCCGTACTATCAGCACTGTGCTGTCATATGTCCCTCGCGCACATGCCCTGGAAACAACTGACAACCTGGAGAATGGAAGTCTACGGGGGGAGAACGCTGATGCTGTTAAGATTATTGACGCCTTCACTCGGCTTGCGAACACTGGTCGTGACGTTGTGGCTGGAGCAGCCAACGCTGCTTTTGAAGACAAAATTCAGATTACTGCGTGTGTCCAGCCTACTACGACTAGTGTCTCGTGCTCTGGTGATAGTCAAGGTGGTAACAGTGAAGAGAATGATTCGAGCATCTTTAGTCGACTTGTCTCTTATTTACTTGTCTTCGTCCGCAATGACAAAATTCAAGACCCGTCTAGTCACTCTCAGACAACAAGTCCAACCCTAAATGACGCTGAGGCTCCTGATGATCTCAGAGGTCGAAGTGCTATCGATTACATCATATGGTTGCAATCTCACTGGTGAGTACTCTGCAATAATATCCTTTCTGCGTAATCACTAACCATTGAAATAGGCAAAAGCCATCTTTTTCTTCCCACTTATGGTTGTTGGCCAATTCTTTCTCGGACTGTTGTAATGGAACCTTCACACCTGACGCTCCAGACCGCCCCTCCGTCTTGAGGAACCTGTTCCGTTACGTTACCGCAATGTGCCATCCAAAAATCTTGTCGAGATTGACCGATAGGAAAGTCGCCCGCCCTTTTCTTTTGGCACTGAACAGCATTTCCGCGAACGAAGTCCCTCTTCCATCCCAATCTCTGGGTCATCAGCTTCCATTCCAGTCTCATCGTGTTGCCCCTACTACCGATGAGATTTTTCATGACCATCAGTTTCTACACCATTTTATACAGCGAGCCGACGAGCACTCTTTGCTGAAATCATTGAGTATCCCCAATCTGTCACGTCTGGCCCATCAACCTGTGGCACCAAATTTGATATACAATGATGATACCTGCAGGGAAATTCACAAAGTCTTGGTCCTTATTCTCAACGAGCTAGAAACTGTTCTCCTATGTATTCAAACCCTGGCAAATTCACCAGGAGCTGCAGAATCTGCGGACTTCGCAAATAAACTGAAGGACGCACAAATTTATGCATATGCACTGCTTCGTTTAACTCGAGGTCACGCTCTCAAAATGCACCTGCTCAACATCGAATTCCTTCTCGACATCCGCCATCCCGCGGACCAACGAGAGTCTGCTCAAGTCCCGCGGACTGACGACAGCGAAGAACATGACGAAGATTTGGAGGCAATTGAATGCGGGGATCACGCAGGCCGGTTGCGACTTGCCCTTGCCCCCTATGAAGCCATTGAGATTATCATTTCGTTCCTGACAAACCGCACCCTTGTAAACGAAGACGAGGAACCTATTTCCACCTCAATCACAGTTCGCATTCTAACCTCCCCACTAACTTCCGGGTACATGTACCCATGGCGGAAATTGTTCACATATCCGTCCCCTTTGCCGGAAACAGCTCAAGACGTCTATTCCAATGCCAAAACGGTCAGCAACGCTGAATTAAAGGATTGGCTCGATGTGGCCGCAGCTGACGCAACAAGAATGGAGGCACTATTGGGATACGCTGACAGCGCGTCTCAGAGGTGGATTGAACCACATAAGTGTTTCTCCCACTACGAATCAATGCATGACTCTATCTCTAAGTTAGCTGGGGACGGTAACCTGCCTCTCATTGAACCAGGGGATATTGTCCTGAATAAAACTGCGAGCGATCTTCTCCGTTTGCTTGAAGAGTGGCATGTGGGCGGTAAACTCGAAAAGGACATTAGTGATGGCCTATTTCTTCTCAATGGCGAGCTATGCCCTTCCTCTAGCTCCACTCAACCTGGGAATCGTATCAAGAAGAACAAGAAAGGAACTCCTCCCAAGAGTGGCAAGGAAACTGCGACTGATGCAAGATCTCAAACATTGGCGAGGCTTGCTGGCAATGCATCTCAGCAATGGACTGATATACCTAAGCGACTCTCCAACTACGATTCGATACGGGATTCTGTTTTCAAGTTAGCTGCGGACGGTGGTCTACCTCTCATCAAGTTGGAGTTGGAGACTATCGACCTCAATCGAGTCGCCCTCAATCTTCCCGATCTGCTCCAAAAGTGGTACGAGGAGATTCCGAAAAAGAGCAGACTCGAAGAGGACATCAGCTATGGTCTAGGCATTCTGAGTAGCGAGTTACGCCCTCGGTCCTCTGGATTCACTTATCTTGCAAATCTGAGCAAGGTAGAGATGGGAACAACGTTCAAGGGTGCCACGCACTGTGAAGCCTGTCTTGCAACATTCCTTGACGATGACCAGAACGGGACAAACTTAAAGTACGCCGAACATCTGAATAGTACACCATCACTCCATGTAATATTACAAGCATTGAAGGTGGGTATGTTCCTTCGCATCTATTCATAACCTAATTGTATGAAATAGAACTATAAACGAGTTATCGGGGTCTCAAAGCGCTGCTGTCCCATATGTGCGCGCTTCCTTGTTGAGTTGAACAACTGGGCTGGTGGTGAGCCATTCGCCATACATGGGGTACACCCCGTGATTACTCCATGTACACTACCTCTCTGGACACCAGGCGAAGTTGTCGACGCGATGAACGAACATTTTGCAACAATGCTCCGACAAGATCTACTCAAACTTAAGAAGACTTTAGGGGAATCGGCCAACCGTGAATACATCAGGATACGCTCCAATTTTTCAGCATCGCCGACACTTTCTCCTTGCGGTTTTCTCAATAATGTCGGCCAATACTAATCATCATTTCATCATTCGTACGAACTAGATTTTCTTTCCATTCCCGCCTCGCTGATCTCTCTCTCTTCTCCCTGTGCAGAATGCGCGTGAAACTAAATGCCAATCATGGTCAAATAGGTACTTCATTAGGTGGCCGACCGTGGTTTTTACTTCATTGTGGTCATGCTCGCAACTAGACAATGTATTCTGAGTCCATGTATCATTTGTATAAAAATGTATAAAATCCACTTCCTTATTTCTCCAATGGAAGCGGATTAAACTCAATGGATCTCAAAGTGAAACACACTCAAAGATGTGAACGAATCGAGACATGTGATATTTATAGACGAACGTCATCTGAGTCCGCGACTACCGGACAAATTGAAATCTAAACTTGAACCGTCACTACCACTGCCAGTCAGCTGCTACTACTACTACCAGCCCTCTTCCAGCCTACATTCCGATAATACACGGTCTCAAAATTCACTACATCACCATTCACGGCCAGTACGTTTAAGTAACGGCCATGGAAAATAATATGATCCCGATTCCAAATGTAAAAAACGGTGCGTTCATTGTAAAGCATACTGAAGTACGCTGCACTAACCTACTTTGAGGCAGTTTGTAATTTTCGATCTCGGTGTTCTGTTATTCGGGAGTATCCTTTGCATAGGGTAGACATTCTACGTGATCTGGCGTGCGTATTCCCGGAGGGTACCCCATTCTATGTACGTCCTCGCAATGTATACCATACCGGCGCTTGTTAACCCATTCTTATTAGCATCTCGCAATGAATCTACAGAATTACGAGAACTTCCTCTCCAGTTCTTTCTCTCAGGAATCTTTAATAATTCGACAGCTTCTGGGGGACCCTCAGTCTGCCATTGGTACGGTGACCCAGAAACTTATTGCTAAGTACAGTCACCATGTGTCATCTTTACTGACGACTTATCGTTTGTTGGATCTTGAGCTGCTGCACAACGGTCCAGGACACCCTATCCCTCTACTTCCTTCATATCCAAATCGCATAACCCCCCAAATGGTTGAGGCCCACAAAGTCAAGGATCGCTGGAGGAAACTCGAAAATTGGCGGGAGTTACTTATCGAGTTTCAGGACTGCTATCATCACAATAACTTTTCTATCGGGAGCGAAAACACAGTCTCGGTCAAAGAAACACCAATGCGCGGGAGTCTCGCTCACCTTCATGGACTTGCTGGCTTGCACACGAACCTGCAATTCGGCAATGTCGCTCAGAACTTTCGCGGTGCCGCTCTCCATTGGACTTACTTGGAGGAAACGACGAAGCTGGATACGAACCAACTTCCAAATATCCCTGATACCATTTCTGCTATCGCTGATAAGGACAGCCTTCATCGCTTAAATGAAATATTTCCACCTAACGTCCGTGAAAAAATGGATGCTTACCTTCGACAACACAGCCAGGGCGAGCTAGTCTTGCCCTTGCACTTGTCTTTATTGTTGACACCCTTTTTTCTACTAATGCCAATGTCCTTGGTGAAAAGCAAATTCCCTCGGCAATCCATCTATCAAGTGAGCATTTCGTAAATAATCTTTATACCTATTTGTTAAAGTGTATCCTAGCTATCGTGTGCTCTAGGAAATCAAAAGCCAGCAGTTCTCACTCAAGTTGAATGGGAGATTTGGCGCGCTTTTTTCAGGATTCGAGAGGATTCTAGCATGACAGTGATCCGCGACGCATTTAAGCAGCTTCTCGAATCGGCTCCTGTTATAGAGGCAATTAATATGTTGCCAACCGAACCCGCTTTCTCATTTTTTCGAAGTTAGTCGTTGATCCATCTACTATTACACCAGCTAAATGATATTCCCCATTCTGATCTTTTGACAGCTTGTAGTCCGGAACAAACAAGTTCAACAACTACCTCGCGACTAAATCCACCGTCCAGCCCTCCAGTAATAGCTGCAGAGGCTGTGACTCAGAAAGTGGTCCAGCAAGGTGTGACCAGTGAACACGCCGGTGAAGACGATGGCCAAGATGTACAGGAGACTCTGACGAAGGAACACGGAAACGGAGACGGTGGTTGTCAAGCACAGGTGGACAAAACGGCTGAACACGGAGACCGAAGTGGGGGCCGTGATGCGCAAGAAGACGATACAGCCAAAGAACGCTGCGCAGATGACAGCCAGAAAGCGCAGGGAGACGAGGTTCATCCACCCAGCGGAGTAAAAGACCATTATGCAGCTCAGGTGGACAGAGGCGTAGGCGATGGCAATAAGCCGCAGGAAGACTCAAATGACGAAAGTGGTGGGGGTAGGGGCGATGGTGTTCAGGAAGCTGAGAGAGAAGAAGCCTCGCAACACTTGGATCGGGGAGTGGGCAACGACACTTCCGAGAACGCAGCCCACGGCCGCAGTCAAGAGAATGATGGCCTCAGCCATGCAGGGCAGGGAGGCAATCCTAGTGGCGACATGGACGACAACCCTGCCAACGATACCCCTGACGACACAGAGGACGATCCTGACGTCTACATGAAAGATACCCCTGACGTCACAGAGGAAGATTCCGACGTCCCCATGAAAGACGGTGGCGGGGGCAGGAAACCAGAGCCGGTGCCCAAATCGCAACTACCAAATCGAACCAGCGTAAAGCGTACATTTCAGGCTACAGATCAAAGCAGAAAAACGTTAGGCCCAACGAAAAAACGCAAAATTGTGAAAGCTGCTGCAGACGAGGAGGACATGGAAGGTGAAGAAGAAAAGGGGCAAGGTCGTCGATGGGAAAGACTAGAGGAAGATATATTCGTCAGTGAATTTATCTCATACCTAATCAAGGATGACTTTGCTGATACTAATTTTCAGGTTGAAGTCGCGTGTCGCAGTCTTGATTTATCCGCCAAGGTCAAGCCAAAGATAGGCATGAAACGTACTGTTAAAGCATGGGGACCTCGGGGCGAGACACTTGTTTTTGAGCCTTTAAGCCACGTACGTTTCGCCTTCCAGCATAGTTTAGATGATAGTATAACCCTCCTTCCAGGAAAATGCAACTTTGGACAACCTGAAAACCCTGATAACTCAAATTGAAGAGGGATATGAAGACGGACTACCTTTGCATGTCACAGAAAACAGGCACACAAATCCGAAGAAGAAATCTGTTTTCAAAATCATC
The DNA here is from genome assembly GCA_016801325.1 of Hypholoma fasciculare. Lineage (NCBI taxonomy): Eukaryota > Fungi > Basidiomycota > Agaricomycetes > Agaricales > Strophariaceae > Hypholoma > Hypholoma fasciculare. The sequence goes on from JAEKIV010000706.1 coordinate 15,482, forward strand.
AGTGAAGCGCAGTTCGAGAACATGGAGCAATCTGCCGTCCAAGAAATACTCCGCGAACAGCACATTGTTGTTACAGATCTCCAATGCAAAAAACAAAATTTTGAGGAGGCCTTGTTGGCGATCGCGGAGTTGAGTTGGATGACTGCAATTCAAGGTGGTCATATTTTTCTTTCGACATGACGGCTCACTGACCCATACATGTCCCGTTTTTCAAGATCATACCTTTCCGGACGGTCCCGAACGGACTCGCGTAGGCTCGGTAGCTGACATTCTCAACGCTTCGCAATCTGCGGACTCGAAGATTTTAAATGGCCTGAGCTTTAAGGATCCTTTTGCAGGAATACAGCGGACTTCTTTCTCATCTGATGCTCATGCACTAGGGACAGTTTATAACCAAGAAGGATGGGTCAAGAAGGCCCCATCGATTGAACATCTCCGGTGGAACTTGGCAGCTACCAAGGATGCTTTCCATCCCTGGCATCTCGACAGTGACGGGTACGGTACATTCGTCAACGTCATATCGGGATCAAAATGGTGGATTGTCGCGCGTCCGAAGAGCTGTCTTGACGTCGATGTCTTCAATACCACTCCATGTTTTCTGACTGATGGAGGCGAGGATCAATTTGAAGTAGAGGCCATTCTCTTGTTGCCTGGCTCACGACTGTGAGTACAGTCTTTGTCTTTCTTGCTTCTATGAATTGATATTGCCATTACTCAGTATAATGCGGCCCAACACATATCATGCCGTTTACACCCCTGAGCATGCTGTATGCCGAGGAGGGCATTACTACGCGACTTCGACAATGCAAGACACATTTTCTGGACTAGTACATGCTTTCATATGTGAATTAACTGTCACCAACGCTATCTACCCCGAATCGCGCTTTATCTTGGCTGAAATGATCAACTTCTACCACACGGTCCTTGTAAAGCAGTATATAATCAGTGGTCAGTCGCATATGATATTCAATAATTGAAATCTGATTCTTAAATGTGGGACAAGGTCCTGCAAGACATCATGTGCCAGATGTAACGAATGAAAAACCTTTCATGGATCTCCTGGTTGTGTGTGGTCTTGGAACCTTACTCAACGTCATCTGCTACACGACATATTCCGCACCTGGATTGGCCCGCGAATCGAAAATGAATGATATTCAAGTTCGGCTTTGGAATCAATACGACGTCAATGGTCTATCTGAGGATGATCGCAAGTTACTTTGTTTGGCGCGAGGACAATCAATTGAACTAGTCTCCTGGCTCAGCAATACGTATACGACTGGCAAACCCGATATGCCTGTGCAAAAGTTATTCGCAACTATTTTGCTCAACATGTGTACAATGATATGCGACTACAAGTGGCACGCGGACAAAAAAAAGGTCCCTAGTACGCCGGATTTCACCATTGGACGCCTCAAGATCCAGATTCACGCAGTTCTCTCTTTGGTTATGCAGAGGATGGATCCACTATTGCAGTCAGACAAGGACCTCAGCTGGAATCCAAGTAGCTGGAAATTTCCCATGCCCCACAATTGCAAACAGATATTACTGCCTGTCTATGGTTTGAACATCCAGAAAAGTTCGGCATCGTCGTACGAGCGGAAATCCCAGCGGGAGCTATTCGAGATGGGCGAGACAATTCGTGATCAGATGTTTGCAGGAAGGCTCGAGATCAAACGGGAGATTATTGGTTTGTCCTCAATCATATCCATCTATGTTTAGTCCTAATGCTAGTCCTTAAGACGTAGATGTTCTGCCTCTGCCACGTTACCGAGCTGCATGACATCGTGAAGATTTTCAGGCGTTCTTCATAGCGGTATAGTCGGTTTGTAATTAGCAGCTCCAAATTTATTCCTTTATCTATCTACGACAGAGTGACTAGACTTCTTTAACTCTAGCTTTATCACTCAGTAACGGCATTGCTCAGAGTCAGGCATGAACGTCTATGTCTCCTAGTGAGTTTTGATCTAATTCTCTTATCATATCGTGACTCATTGTAGGTTAAGTCGCCAGACAGAGCGAAGAGTGCTATGCAGAGACATGAACCTCGTATGGAGCCACATTCCAGAAGAAAACTTTGGGTTATAGATTAAATGGAAACTTTGTCCCCAAATCTATGAAGACGGTCCCCCCCGGTCTGTGCCTCTCCTCTTTACAACGCGTCTATCCCGTACTGACACTAGAAAACATGACCTCTTCCAGTGAGCCCCTTCCCCTAACCCAACAGCCAGATGCCCTTCAGCCCACATACCAGGGCCCTCGCCTCATCCACAGCGGCGCGCTTTCGGGCCATCGATAATGGCTACGGGCTCTTGGAGCTCTGACGACGACCAGGACACAACACTACTGCGGCATCTGCCTCTGCATTAACCGTGCTATGTACTTCCTTCACAGATGTCTCCAAGTCGGGCAACACCTCGGATTATAGACGAATTGAAATATCTGAACAGCGCCGAGGTCAACGCTGTTCAACCTCTTGACCAACAATCGAAGACGGTCGCGTTCCAGTCTTGCACGGCTACCTGGCCGCAAGACAGAACAGTGGCACCCTAAGCAGGAGTTCCTGCTCGTCGACCTTTCACTCAAATTCCCGCAAGAGTTCGGAAAATTGAGATGCTATTAAGTATACTCAAATTTCTTCCTTCTCGTTTTTCTGGAATTTTGAGTTAATGGACACTTACTTTATTTCTATCTCTACTTGGTGAAACATGTATCTTGACTGGCCAGGTTTTCTGCCCGAGGTCACCTGCTGATTCTTTGGCCCTTTTTACCGGCGCAAACATTCGCTCAAAATATTAGATCATTGATAGCGTAAGCGCCTATATGCCTCACGTATTTTGCAATTCTGAGACTGACGCTACAGGTATTTTCTAAAACAACGCGATCAAAGGTATGTAGACGGGAAGTTTGAGGTACATGATTATTTATCCTTTTATCTAGATATTTTTCTAAATAGATTTTTATTTATTTCAACAGATTGATTTTTTTCAACTTGCCTCACGACGAGACGCGTTATCTGAGGACACTCGAAGTACTATTCATGCTTTCTTATCATGACTGCCCTCTAATACCTCCTTAGGTCTGCGCCCTTGACAGATGTCAATATCCAGGTAGATGCCAATGAATTTAATTGGAGAGCGCGGGGTAATTGCCTTCTTTTCATCTCGTGTTATTATATTCAATTAAAATTTGTAGGTGAATTTCTCTGGAAAAATGGCAAGGAGTAAGTCACATTGGACTTGCGCGTGCCGTATATTCGGGCCTCAATTATTTTCCTGGACGACGTGCTGTCTGCAGGTGTGTATTTCTCGGTATTTTCTTGGATTTTGTCTTATTCCGGCTGCAGTCACTCCTCAGTGTATTCGAACCCGCCTTGTCCTCATCCCATTCGTACCGTCAATGGATTTATCATTGGCGCCTCTACCTTGAAATACCGGTGTAGACCTGGTAGCATCTCCGGATGTCGTAAATAATGTCAGAGAAAGTTGACGCGAAAGAGCGGGTGCGTGCACCTGATGTGAGAGAAGAGTCATCGTTGATATTCGTTTGGCTAGCATACTGTAAGTGGCAAACCTGTGGTTGATGATCCCTCATTCAGTCTTCTCATGGCCAACAGTGAGTCTCAAATCCCAATGTTCTCAAACTCCTGCTCAGTACCTCACAATTTGCTCATAGGATTCATCTATTCTATATACCTCCACAGAACCACCTTGTCTAGAAATGCACAATGACGCGATCAAGCAATCTCGAATATTCGGGTCGCGATGCAGTTAGCGGGCGAGGACGTGAGCGCATTCGAAGTTTCACGTACGTGGCGTGTGGTGTTATAGTGAGTGCTTCGCGTCTTTTCTCCTCGGTCTCTGACTTATGCATACCCTTGTAGCCAGGATATGCACACTTCTCGCTGCGACCCCGTCCCCCACTACACCCTCTTCGGGTTTTCTCGTATCAATAACAACTCCCCCGAAGTGCGCTTCCGCGAGAGGTGGTTCATCCACGCCTACGTCGACGAAGACTCCGCCGTTCACGTCCAGTACGGGAAAAGTACAGCGAATCGATATCGCCGCAACTTGGGGGCTGAAGACATGGGAAAAATTGCTGTGAGTGGAGAGATCTCACCTTTCTATTACTCGCTGAGATCTCTCCAGGGGCCTTTTGGTGTTTAAATGATTTTTTTTTGCCGGCGCCTTCGTTGTAACATACGCTCCTCATTATCTTGTAGTGACCCATATTCTAGTAGATGTATATACAGTGAATGATATTATACCTAATGTAATAACAAAAATGTATAGTTCAAATGTCAATGTTGTCAATACTGTTCAGACTTCAATACGTTTATTGCTATATTGTACCAGTCAGAATTGTCTGATCATTCCAGAATGATACACTGTAAGTCTGAATAAAGCCATGTACGTAGGTATAATGCATGTTATATCTATTGTACGGCCTTCGATTACTTTCGCGTGCATGCCAATTCGCCCTCGCTTTGTCTATTCAATACATTGTGCATGTAAATTATCGTCCAAAAGATCTTAGCCGATATTTCAGAATAATTATTCGTTCCATTTTATGAGAGCCGTACTTAACGTATATCGGCCGGTTGGATACATACCACCTACTCTACTTATGATCTCTCTGGTAAAATCAAGTATATTTCACCGCTTGGCATACAATGCCCTGTAATCCCATGTAAGCAAATTTAATGCCGCCTCCTTCCGGTCGGAGCTAAAACGTGATAGCAACCTCCCCATCTTTTACTGATG
>JAEKIV010000707.1:3308-19128 GCA_016801325.1 Hypholoma fasciculare
TTTTCTCTGTCCCGGGGACTAACCAACCTACCGTCGATTTCAATGACCTCACGAGCTCTTTCAGCTGCTCGCCGCTTTGATAGACTGGAGAAGTTATCGTATCATTCCGTCAGTGTTAGTAGCAGTACGGTCAGCATGGCCACATACATATAGTAGATGTCATAGTGTACCTCGTCCTCGTGCCTCGTTGAGACAACATGTTGTTCTTGCATTGCATTTGTCAAGCTTCTCCTGACTATTTTTGTGTAATTTCGATTTTGATCTTTCCCGTGCTCATACGCATGCACGGGCTCAGAGCGGTGTTGTGGAGTCTGACTGAAGCGCGATGCGGAGAGAAAAATTACACACGCGCGGGTTTTTTCAGGCCGCAGGCATATGACCTGACCACAACTCACTAAAGGAACCACGAAATAAAGACAATATGCTATGACACGCATGGAACACTTGAAGTGTTACCACGATCCGCACCTCGGATGATTCAAATTTCTGAGGAGGTTCTCCTTGCACTGCTATTTCAACGGATGTATGACTGGAAACCCATCCGCGATTCTAGCGGCAGTCAAATATTATTGGTAGAGTGCTTCCCTATCGCACACCGTCTGACATCAACCTTATGCGCTTCTGAGCGCTGACACCCTGCGCCGCGTACGTATGCGCAACAGAGCGGGAAATGTTCATCCCAGTCAAGACCGACAGGGCAGTTCCTGTGCGGTTGACTTGCACAACTGGAGATGAGTGGCGCTATGGTTACGGTGGTGATGTGAGAGGAATCTCTCAGGCAGCGTCAGGTGAGTACGCGCATGTAATTCAGAGTGTGTGAGTTCTTCTGCCTGGCGTGCGTCCGATAGCGCGGTGACCGAGACGGGCGTAGCGACAGACAATTGTAAGGCATAGCCATGGTATCGAGGAGGAGACCCGTACGCGTATGTGTACGCTGTCATTTTTCTTGTTTTCGCACGTCAAAGTTGTGGGCGGAACAAGCAGTATTGTACGAACGAGAGGCTGGTGGAGTACTAGAGGACGTGCGAATGGAGGACAGCAACGGTTTTACACGTGTGCGAAGGATATTCAGCGACGTTAGCCCTTTTGATCATCAAAGTTAACGAGAATAGAAAAATGCTCATAGCATTCGGAGGGAGGAGGCACTTTCTTACAGCAGGGCCATTTCGCAGAAAAATTCCACTGCAGTGCGCGTCACTAACGTCAAAAGCGCGCTCGGCGACGCGGATTCGCCGGCGCAGAAGGTTTCTTTGATAAGAAGCAGACAATCCGGATAGATCATCATTGATCATTCCAATAGATCAGCGTTGCAGATATCCAGCCTGCGTGGACATGGACCAGAAGTCTCATTGGCGCTATCACAGGGAATCTGATATGACAATGTCAAGTTTGATTCACTTTGAATTTGATCCAACACAAAACCAACGAGAACGCCAGCTCCAGGCGTTTATGTGCTGACTGAATACCGAGGATTAGACGTATTGCCGCTGAGCGCTGGCGCTGATTGCCGGATCGCCAGCTCGCACACGGCGTCTAATGTTGCTTGTGTCGTTTCCTCCCTTCTCCTCTCCGAACCGTATCTCGACACCGGCGTTATATATTTAATTCTCATCGTCAACCTTGAATTTTTCGTGATCTAGATGTGCAGGCAAGAGTTTACTCAATGTTTCACAACAATTGTTTTGGAAAGCACACAGGGAGCAGCACACAGGAAGACTGCGACATAGTTTTTCATCAAGAACTTTATTCCTATTTTTACCTAATATTTAGGGAATTCGGCTAGACTACATCGAACGGAAAATACATGGTCAAATTATGGGAGCAAAGAAAGTTTAGGGTAAACAAGTTGACTCTGAAATACTCTCCATCACACGCGTGGGAGTCGTCATATCTCTTCCTGCAGCTTGGAATTCTAGGTCTGATATTTGACGCGTGACCATCTGGCGACCCAAATCTTTTGCAGACAGTTGGGCTATTCGAGCAACCATGACTGTCGGGGAGATTCCCTGGAAGCAGAGTTAGGACTAACTTAGTGGTCAAAGCTATGAAAGACGTACCGCAACAAGAAAACATATTTCTCCAATAAATTCAGAAACATAATCAGAAGGAATCTGACGCAGAGAACCAGATAACGTTGATGATGCAGGTGTAATGGCCCATGATATAGCCCATATGAGCAGGGCTATTGAGTACAGTGCAGATGACTGAATAATCATGTCAGCAACGTTCTTGAAGGTATTTTGTGTTTGTTTAGACAGATTTGCCTGTCGGGTCATAGTAATGATGCGATACAAGATCAGCGACGTCGTGAGCAGCGTGAGCGTAAATCCAGAGAATATTGCCAATGTTGTTTGTGTTTGGAGAGCTTGACTAGAGAGATACATAGTTGGATTTGAGTAATTCTCAGAGATTTTTATGATATTTGCTATACTAGCGCCTACGTCATGTGCATCAAGATACTTGAGTATGAAAAAAGAGATTTACTGTGATATTACCTATCTCTATAAGTAGTAAAACCAGTGGTACAATTATCACGAAGATTGAGTTGTTCCATAGATAATAGCACCTCCAGATCTGCATAAATAATTAGTCAAAAATAACCAGAGAGCAAGAGTTCTGACGAGTAAGGAGTCTGCAATGGTACCAAGTAGAGTGACGTTGATGTTGGTAACCAGATGACTCCAACTCGGCCCCACGATTGCGTACGTATACACGACAGCCTTTTGCTGGCCAGTCATCCCAAAGAAGGTGTTAATGAAGTACCATTGAACAACTGTTTGTTCTACGTTTACGAGATACAACATGGTGATTGCTGAGATGACCATGAAATTGTGCGATGGTTTCTTGCGTACTGTATAATGAAATAAATTAAGCAGAGCTATCTAAAGACGACTAATTCCAGACTCACAATATATGTACAGTGTTTCGCAAAAAATTGAGGTATAAATTCCTAAGATAATAAAATTCTCAGAAGTACGTCAAACGCTCGGCCGAAAAATGACATGCCTAACAATAATATGTTTATCAAGAAAGAGTTGTAAGTACGGTGAATTGTTGCATCTTCCAAGTGGTTTATCGCGTCCAGTAAGAGATTTCTGCTGCTGTTAGACATGGGGTGTGAGTGATGGGGCGTTGATTATTGGTTTATATACACAAAAACACCGTCATCATTTTACCCGGACCATTGCAATTCTAACTATAGATTGAGAAGTGAGGAGGCTACAGCTTGATCAAACTAAACTTGTACGGTCTACTACAGATGGAACGTTGCTGATCATTCGAAAGCCTATTAAACTGCGGAGTAACGTTCGAGGTGGAAATCCGCCAGAACTATCAACTGGACACTGATGGTTGGCACAAGTAGGCAAAAAATGAACGATTCAACTCTGATTATGTTTTTGATCTTGATCTGCTACCGGGTGAGCAAGATCGTCCCAGCAAATAATAGTAGAGTACCGCGGCGGCGATACCTATTGGATATAAAGGTGCTGTGAGTTAGGTTTCCTTTGAAGATTTACCGAAGGCCTTTGCCTTACCCACACCCATGGCTCTGTGTCAAAGCGCACACAGGTTCTTGGAGCAACCATCGATACATGTCCGTAGCGACGAAGATTGCAAGTCAAGGATCCGAATACATCAGCCGAACAGTTGATCTAGGGACTCCGTAATGGGCCGCGCAAACATAACCTTGGCAGCTAGGTTCCAAGTCTCGAATGAATGGTGGGCGGCGTACTTTCCGTAGCAACGCAACGGGACACTCATGTCCATTTCGTGTCCCAGTTTCCAGAGAAAGTATCAATCGTAATAGAACATACACAAATACACTTAAAAAAGGTGGGCAGATGAAATTTGAACGTAATGACAGCCAACCGTATCCACGGCATGAGAAGCAGATCGTATTATTGCTAGTGAGCAGATACGGGAATCCATTGATAAAGATATTGGACGACTGGGTGAGCAGAGAGGCGGGAGCACGCGCACCAGACAATGTACATCATCACAAGGAGCGGGGAGGGGAATACACACAGATCGACAGTGAAGGTGCCCATAAGTTGGAATTTCCAAAGATGGGCGGATGGCGTACGCTATGCATAGCACACAGAGCGCGAGGCAACGTTGGTCGTCGGCATGGGAGGACGGATGCACAGAGTGAGCCCTGCCTATAGTAGTGCACCGAGGGGTGATAACCAAGTCAGTACATCGGATGGAAGAGTGGAGAAAGGCGCGCATGATAGGTAATAGATGCGCCGAGCAGAGCTGCTGGTAATGCGCGGCAGTGCGCTGCCCACTCGACTAGAGCCAGTCATACATATATGCATCAGCCTGAGCCGTACGCACTAAGTAGAGTGGTACGCACGCAAGCTTCCTGAAATCCCCCCGCAGCTTGAACACCAACCCCTGAGCGCTTTAGTTATCATCATAACCTCAACTCCGATCCCCAGTTCAGTTCTGCTTCTCCCCCTGCTTCTGCTCCTTCTCTACTAAGCGTGTCGGTACATGCTTTCATTGGGAACACTTGGAGCGGTCATTGGATGCGCATCGAGTGCCACGCCTTCGCCCGAAGGGAAAATTTTGCCGCGCGCCGCGGTGCGTGCGACGTAATCTTGCACATATATACAATGCTAGCGCTGAGCGTTGGCACTCGTCGGCGCGGGATGGCGTGATAGATGCGGGGAGGGGGCTCAGGGAGGCCGCGAGGCGCATAAATGTTGGAGAATTCCGGTTACGGTAAGTGCGGTGGGCGTCGCTGTGGTCCTGCTAGCGGCGAGGGACAGAGTGCCTTAGACCAAGTACGGAGTACTGGATAGACATAGGTCAAAAGTACGCGGATACATCGCACCGCTGCGCTGCGCATCCATCACCCGGCATTCTGTCGTTGCTTGCGATCCGCCCTTCTACTCGCCGAAAAAGAAAAGAGGCAGCGGTAGGGCCCGTGGCACGCAACGCGACGTGGCGGGAAGGGAGTGCAACACGAGAAGCGGAAGCACGGACGGGGTGCTGTATGCGGGCACTAAGCGCCGTGGTGCACTGGGTGGAGAAGAGTAAGTGAACCCAACGGATGGAAAAGTGGGGAAAGGCGCACCTGACCAGTAGACGGACGCCACGCGCGCGAGAGAAGGGAAGGAAGTAGCCAGATCTACAGAACCCTCTCAAAGAGGACGGGAGGGCGACAAAGTTCTCGGTACACGGGCGCGGAAAGGGTCAGGCGGTGCACGGCGAAAGAAAGGAGGAGAAGGGAACCTTCGATGATGAGGAACACGGGCTTGAGGAGGTCTAGGGCGCACTGCACTGACTGCACTGATGTGTGGGCGAGGGTTGGTCAGTGAAGCAGAAGGGAGGTTGATGACTACGTCCGCGTTTCACCGAGTAAACACGGTCACGTGACATGATGCCCTAATCGTAACAAAGTTGTACACCCATCCGTCCGTCGGCCCTCATCTATCTGTCGTACAAGTGAAAATACTGTTTTGTGTGACTGCAGGTAATGGAGCGCGGAAAGTGCAATACACGCCGGATGAGCTGGGTGATGGGTGTAACAAACTAGCTCTTCTGCTGGTGCAGTGGACTTGTGAGAAAGGCAAGAGAAAGGCGACATTGAAAGATGTGTAGTGACGTAGTTCCGGGACTGCCGGCGGAGCTCGAATATCCGCCTACTGTGTATACCGACGCCTGTTTCCTTGTTGGAGCCTCCAATAAATGAACAGATACCACTGTTTAAACGTTTAAATATTACGCGTGTATTTTGAGACAGAGACAGACATTGAAGCTGCCAGTGACCCGAAGCCAAGAGCGCGTCGTCGACCAGGGGCGCGTTTAATTCCGTGCGCTTGCCGTGCGCCAGGCCGCCCATGCTCCACGAGCAAGTGACGAACGCAGGCCCTGCGCGTAGGCTAGGACCTGTTGAGATGAATATACATGCTCTGAATTTGAGCGCATGCGCCAGAGTGTGCGAGGAAAGCGGTGAGGATGTCATCTGCAGAGAAGGGCCAGCACCTGAGGTTGACCTGAGGCTCACGCAGGGTAAGTCATGAGCGTATCAAGCGCATTCGTTGTAAGAGCAGCTGCAGTGCGCTGAGGGAACGATCGTAAATTTTTCTGTAACCGAGACTCGCCAAAGTAATTCCGCCTTCGATTCCATAGTATATTCCATATAACCCCACATATGCAATACATAATGAAAAAACCGAGTGTTTGCGTATGAATTACTGTGATACGCTTCTCTGATGCTAGCAGGTCGTCGCCTATGTTGCGCATTTCGACTTACTCACATACGAGCTTGGTGCCGCAACCCATCTGTCAAAGTTTTGATGGGGGTATTTTGAGCGTGCAGATATGAGAGCATATCAGCAGATGAATCGTTCTCATCTGATTTCAGCATGTTTGGACAGACACATTTTTCACTGGGAGCCTGTCGGCGCCTAAATAAACAGCGCCGACGCACCGCACCGCCGCACGCGCACCCTGCGTCTCCGGTCACCTCACCGACGTGAGAGCAAGGGCGGTGCATATCAGTAAACCAGTGCGGATACCGCTCCGCTGAGTGCAGGGCGCGGGAGGACGGGTGGCACTCCGTCCAGAGGGAATAAAGGGAGGGGAGACGTACCCATCCGTTTTCAACCGCATGACGGCGCAATTAGGTTAATGCCACGGACCGTCCGTGCCCAACGCGCTCAGCTCCAGAACTATGCGGGGGTGTCCGCGGGATGTCTCTGTGTGCGCAGCCTGCGAAAGAACGGGGTATAGAGGGGGAGGGTGGCTTATAAAACATGGTACGACGACATGGTCCGCGATTGGGCCGAGGCGAGCGCGGTGAATAGGAAAGACAAGAGTGGAAAGAGGGTAAAGCCGGAGAGGGAAATAGGTGAAGCAGGGGGAGGGCGCGCGTGTCGAGAATGATTAATGATGTGCGGTGTGGTTTGGGGAGGGGCCCTCGAGCGCTACTGCGCTTGAGTATGGGGAGAATGCAGTGCGCAGACACGCAGAGTGCCCTCTTCCCGGGGCCCCTCCGCTGGCATATGAAAAACTGAGCTGGGGGTAATTATTCATCTGTGTTCTACTTGTCGCTCCAAATCATGTAGGGTGAGACTCGCATTTCATATTCAGGCTATCATAATCTTAAATATCACTGCGCTTTGCATTCCATTTCGTCTATCGTGTTTTATTTATCTGGTACCTTCTGCAATGTGCGTGAAATTATCAACTATATACTTGCCGTCTCGGCGCATTAATTGCTAGTTGGCCGTCTCGATGCGATCCCAGCCGAGTCTCTTATATTCGACAGCTTCACGTGAGTCGGCGTCGATACCAGCAGCCACGGCATCTGCCACAGAGAGAGGTTTCTCCGCGACGGCCATTACTCGGATAGCGTGGCGGGTGTGTGGCCAGCTGAGATTGATACACATCTAGTGTTAAAAAAAACTGAAAATTGCGGAAAGCATAACGTACAAATCGAAACTTCCGGCATGAAGCTGTAGATGTATTAAAGCATGATTAGGCGCTACTTTCTTTCAAGTTTCGTCACTGGAGAATACGTACAACACAGCGGTTATCCCAGAGGCCAACATCGTTTTCATTCCATTTGATGCGTGCCTGGAACTCTGTACCCATCCTTGTAACTATGTCAATTATAAGGTATGCATACATGCAGCTTTTATTACTTACGCCACTAGCTCAAAAAGATATTTCAAAATCATGTCGCTCTCGGCCTTTGGGACACCAACAATGTATCTTGTGGATGCAGGGTCGACAAATATGGATTTCCATCCTGTGACTGGGTGCACCCTGACTACTGGGTGGACCGTCTCAATCTATATTAAAGGTATATGTAAGTGCATTGATTAGCTATAGATAATTTGGTCCGAACCGGGGGCCTCCTCTGATGGCGCAGATGATCTTTTCCGCCTTGTGCAAGCCCAGAATGCAATGCGCTCAGCGATTCAACATAGTCACGCAAAGCGGGGGACAAATTATCGTAGGCTGCGTATCTGACTCTCGTGCCTCAGTTGGAAGACTGGACCAGTCATTCTTTTCAACGTACGCGCTGGCAAATAAAGTATCGCCCCCCGAAGGCGGGTTGGTTAATACCTTGAAGCTTGTGAGTCCTGGAGGCTGTCGCTCGTAGCTAATGAACCTAATTCTCAGCTGTTCGGTGTATCAGTTGAATAGCACTCACCTGACGTCCGCATGCCACAGTTCAAGTTTGGAAAAGGCGCTGGGAGGTGCTTTCTTCGAGGAATCCTTGTAGACAACATGTACGTGTGGCAAATCCCCTTGAGCCGGAACACCAGAAGAAGCGTGCAGATGCAGGGGTCCAAAGTAAGAGACGAACTCCGTCTGATTGGTAACGTCGAAGGTGGGCTGGTTCCGAATAACGACCACGCCACGCTCGGCCAGCATCAAAGCCCTAAAGATAGTTCAAAACTAGGATAAGGCAGACTAGCGGAACTCCCACAGCTCGGCTTTCTCTTCTTCGGACATTGTGTCCAGAGATAGCCCAATGATTTCAGTGCCGATAGCCGGCGTGCTCTCAATGATTTTAACACCAGGGCGATGCGCCAAATTTCCCTCAGTCTGCCTTTTCTCAAATATCAGAATGATATTGAAGACGAGGAAATAATTTGCACCTTGTCTTAGCTTCTAAGCCACGATCATGAACTTCCACTTCGGGAGCAGGACCATAGAATACATTTGGGAACGACGGAAGTAAACCTCGGTATGGGTACTCTTCATGGGATTGTCCAGCTCAAGGCGACTGAAAATAGTCTTGGCTTGCGACAACGCAGGAACATTTGAGTCAGTTGAGTCAGAAGCGCACAGGTTTGATAAAGCAGGAATATTCTCACTAGAGGTCAACGGGATTATGGCTATTGATTTTCTGATGCGGTTTCTGAATGTTCGCAGAATTGGAGATGGGCATGTTGAATTGCTGGTAAAGATTGTCAGCTGGGGTGACTTTATCTATGTGGCCGGAAATTTATTTTCTCGTGTTTACTGTATAGGATATATTCTAAGGAATCTTGATGGGTTTACTACTAGATGTCACGAGTGCCAATGTATTGTACAGAGAAAATACTGGCAAATGGTACCAAAGAGAACTTATGTCATGGAAAGTATATCGAGAAAGCAGGTAATATTCCGTGATGCGGCTTCCATAACGTAATTGAGTTTAAATAGACGAGATAAAACTCTCTCCAGAACCGGTGTCTATTGTACTGCAGTATTATTTCTCGTATCGTTTGGGATTCAGAAGGCTGATGGCAAATTAATGTCCACCTCTCGCGCTCATTTTGCGTAATCAGCCCCGTTGAATCCACATTGAGTAAGTGTCAGTAGGACATTAAATAGTGGAGACGCAAAATTAGAAAGTCGACAGACGCGACAAGAGCGTGGCGGCACTTGCAAAGTTCCGCCGCAGTGGATCGCCGCAAGTATGATCGCCGTAGTTTCCGACTCACGAAAGCCTTCTCTAACGGCCTTTACAGACTGGAAAGCACTGAGTAGGTAGGCATTTTTCAGACCAAATAAAAAGGCCCGCTCTGCAGATATATCCATGACTTTCAAAAACATCGCACCGAAATAACCGAATTACATGAAAATGGTGCTATACACATTATTTCATCCGTGTAGGGGACTCTGCGTACATGTCGGCCAGCCACTGATATCCGATCATTGGTAACCATCTAAACGTATAAGTTTCTGTCTCGTCATCCTAATAGGTCACAATGTAAAGTGTTGCTCATAAATTGCTGAAATTCATAGTAACATAATTCTGCTATACTTATGTATGACAATCGATTGATACTCAGGACTAATATTGGGGTAATAATCTATAGAATTAATGTATAATCGGAAATTGGGAGCTCGTAAACATGGAAGACAGCAATTTGGGAAGCGAAAAAATGGTCAGGGTCGTTTGGAGGGCGGAGGTTTGGGTCAGGGCCGTTTATATAGTCTTGTCGAGTGGGGTACGATTGAAAAGAACCAACGCCTGTGAATTCTACCTTGTAACCATAGGTGGATGCTATTTGTTTGCACCAGGCCTGAAATTCGACCATCAACCATTCGAAACGGTGGTCCGCCTGACGAAAAGTGCGGTCTGTTCTCCCGGTTGGGTCTTTGAATCGAGTTGTTTCACGTTCCTCTTCGTTGACAGGAGAATCAAAGTATTTGTTGAAGCCATAGTTTGGCGTGGTCACAATGACTGTGGTGGGGTGATATGCACCGAAAATCACATTGGGGAATGAAGAAAGTTCGTCTTCGTCCAAGTGTTCGATGACTTCCGTAGCCACAATGGTATCTGCAAGTCTTAAATGCGGATTAAAGATGACTAGAGATGCATGAAACAATTTGACGTGTATTTGGGCCGTTTGGTCACGTCTAGGCTGTAAGAAATTGTGCTTTGTGAGTTTTCTAATCGTGTCTTGGATGAGTTCTTCATCAATCTCAACGGCCATGATAGTTTTCAGGTTGGGAATGTCTGCACTGATGAAATGATGAATCAGGCTAAGTGGAGCGCAGATCGGACTATCCTCACCGTTTTTTGAGCAATTCTATCAGTAAGGTACCTGGGCCGCTTCCAATGTCCAGTACCTGGGTGCATAAATTCAGTATTTTGACTTATGAACGCTTATATTTTTTACCGTCTGCGACTGATTCTGTTCTAGAGTCGAAGCTATGAAAGATAGACGCTGGTTCATCAAACGAGGGCTAAAATGAACAGTTCTAAGTTCCTCATGGCTTGTCACAGTGGTGTCGGATACCTGTGGAAATTTGGATTTTGTTTAGACACACATGAATTTATTCAGACGATGTCCTTACTGTTGGCAATTGGGGAATATTGAAGACATCCTTGACGAGCATGCGAACCATGATCTGTGAGAGAATTTGGTATAAACTAGATGCTCCGAGCAATATGCAGGAGAATACCTGCTTAATATCTTTCTCTGATTCCGTAAGTATGAGACAGAGGGTGGTACCGTAGTATTTAAATGTATAGCACTTAAACCACCTCTATAATTAATATCAGATTCAAGTCGCACATCATACGCCGGTCTTATTTTTAGTCCTCATACACCTATATACGTTGTCAGATTTCTGTCTAAACTTTTATTCTATCGGTGTGCATGTTAGGGATCATTCCATCTAGTTCTCGAAAGCATGGTCACGTAAGACCTCTGATGCAAAACGGGTAGAAATTAGCAACATTCAACGTTTCTCTTTGACATCTGACGTTTCTGGTTTTGCCTACTGAATCAATAATATGGGGTGAACGAATTACTCCAATTGTAAATCACTAGAGGAATAGTAAAGGTTTACTCATGGGGCTCAAACATAGGGGTTCATAATATATATTCCGCATGGTATAGTTTTAGATTACAGACAAGTCCCATGATTAAGATTCCTCTCATGACTTGCAGCCCGGCGCTTATTATCTGTGTGTTGAAATGGATAGAGAGCTGCTTCTGTAGTTGAACTGTGTCAGCAGTTGGTGGAGCCGTCAGCACTGCAGCTGATTTCCGCCACATTTCCCCGTAGATAATACATATACAAGTGAGGCTAACACGCCTCCTCGATTAGATTGATCTATTGTCTATTGTTGTGTTACCCTGGGCCGGTGAATTCACCTCATTACGATACTTATCAATTATTAATGCCAGACCTTCCACGCTTAAGCGCCCGTCTCACGCCCAATTCAATTTAGTAAATCAGTTTGAGAAAAAACAGTAACTCCACTAATTTCAGTGAGAGCGGAGGGCATTTAATCTTATACATTGAAATTGAGAAAGCTGAGACCTACCCCATATTAGATGGTCAAGCTCTTGTCAGGGCGTCGTCGCATGATATCATGTTCCGGGTATTCCTTTCTCGGGAGCATATGTGCTCCGGATTGCCGGTCTCATGTGGGTATTAATCGTGCCACCTGCGGTACGTCGTCTGACTATGTTTGCGCGTCTACGTCTATATATAGTTGTCGCATCAATTCTTTCATGAGTCAAGCTAGCCAAGGAAGAACTAACTTAGCGCCCTAATAATGTAATGTCCTTTTGAATGCTCGTCTTTAACACACAATGTCATCAAATACGGTGTTTGCGTGGGCATTAAGCAACTTACATATGGCGTTCAAACTTTACAATATGGCGTCTTTGCACCATTATTCCCCCCCCCCACACGTCTGATGGCGTACCCAGTGACCTCCAGGAAGCTTAAATCTATCGTTACAGATCTTTACGTAGATCTTACTCGAATGACTAACGCCACTGCGTCTGGCCAACAAATGGCCAAAATGCGCTCCATTTGCCTTGTCAGTCCTCCAAACGGGAGCGCTGCTGGACCTGAATAACGTCTCCTTTAATAAATCACGCATGAACACCTCCCACATTCAAAAATAAGAAAATTCATGAGGTCAAATGCACCCTTGGATGCGTAGTCTCTCAGACCAATTACTCCTGGAGCATACGTGCAGGAACATGGGAATTAATCTAATCTGAAAATACCTTTGAAATACCTGCCCATAACGCGCGAGGAATGACGCGCGACGCACGGCACACGATGAATGGCGCACGATAAACGATGCATACGCTGATAATTAAGCGTAATTCCCACGGTACACTCTCGACGACGCCACTTGCTCTGCCCGCGCATTCACGCGAGCTCGCGCAGGCATACATATGACGCAAGCATGTTGGATGTGCACAAGTTAGGCGGTACGAAACATACCAGAATGGGGCGGTCTTCCACTAATCACACAAGTACCGGAAGCCAGGTTTTTTCTCGTCCTAGCTGACAACATGGACGCACACATGTGGGGCGTATGCACATGCAAAAATGGCCTAGCCTTGCAGAGGAAAGGGGTTAAGCGGGAAAGCAGTAAAGCACGAAGGGGGTTTCAGAGCATAGCGTGAATTTGGATGGGAAACAGAAGCGGTAAAGCGGTGGTGCAAGTGAGGTGGTGGGTGAGGGGCATGTTGAGGAGGAAGTGTGGCGCATTGTAACGCGAGTAGGGAGGAAGGTCGGGAGCCTGCCTGCGCTGGAATACACGGGCGGGAAGAGCGCAGCGCAAGGATACAAGGCGCGCCTTCTTCGTCCTTAGTCCGTGAGGGAATAAGCCGTCTACTCCACACATCCCTCCCTCCGCGAGGAGCGATACCTCGTTGTGGGATACCCGCTCAACGTCAGACTGGTCACCAATCACCGCGGGTGTGCGCGGTTTCGAAGCGCGGGTTACATAATGTGCGAAGACGGCGGAGGTGCAGGTTGTTGATGAGTAACATTGGGTGGTCGGACGTTGATACCCTTGCGAGCGCTCTACGTGCGAATCACGGTAACGAGCAAATAAACAAAAAGGAAGGAAAAAATATGGGACGAACAAGAACACGCAGAAAAATATAGGGGGCAGTGTTTAATAATGTAAAAGTGTTATAAAATGTAGCAAAGAGAGTCGAGAAAGGGCGAGAAACGTGTAACGGCGGCGGTGCGATGCGTCGGTGAGTCGTGGGAAAGCGACGAAGGGCGCGGGAATATTGTCTCCGTCAAATTTTGTAGGCAAAGAGAGCGCGTGCTCATCAACGTACGCGACAAATGAACTGGGGACGACTAGGCAAGCGTGTGAGGCGGGGGAATGCGAGTGGAGGGGAGGCCATGATTCAGACGCGCAGATCCAGCGCTGCAAATAAGCGCAACGAAGGATGTAGAGGGACGCGCCTGTACGCACGTGCATGCGCAGGGACAGAAAATGCATGACATGTAGAGGTCAGACTGGTCACTGCTCGATGGCAAATGCTGAAAATATTTGGAAAATATGTAACATCAACAATTTCAATTTGGTCGGAGAAACACTGTCACAGGAAATCATGCTTTAATCGCAAACAAAGGGTACATGGTAGATAGGGCGGATGCCGACTTGATAATAGACATAGGTCGAAAGTGTGCGGATCCAGTGCGGGGCCGCCGCGCTGCGCATCCATCACCCAGCATTCTGCCGTGCTCTTCTACTCGCTAAAAAAGAAGAGAGGTCGCAGAGGGCCCACAGCGCCCAACGCGACGTGGGAGGAGGGCGGTAGGACAGGCACTGTGGTATAGAGCGTAAGGAAGGTGTGATGAACCTCGCATGGGCATCGGAGGGCATGCGGGGTTGGTGATGGCGGTGACGAGCACTGTTCATCCTCATACGTGTCTGTGCAAAGGGATAGAATGGGGATCCGAGGAACAGCGGATACGGCACAACGTGACAAGGAGACACGGCGCGCGGTGCAGAATGACGGGTGCGTCGTTTTACGCCGGCTGGGCGCCCCGTGATGCAGAGCGATGGTGGCATGCTGGAGGTGCTGGTGTTCACGGAGAGCGCCGTCTGTGGGGACCACTCGGGATCATTTGAGCTAGCAGCGTCGGCACTGCCGTTGCTCTAGCGGGAAGTGTGATTCGTGTAGATGTCGGGGATGAGCACAGCGGGGTCGTCTGCACCTACAGCCATAGGGCTCTCCCCATTTCCGGCACTCACGCTGCCCTCACTCGATTCAGAAGCGGCGGAGGCGGCATCACCATCTGCGTCACCAGCACTGTCCGCTCGAGCAGACGCCAGCTATTCCCGGGACTATTGAGCGGGGTCAGTCCTCGCATTCAGCGTCCTGGAAGAACTCCTCGGAATCCGGATCGAAGGGGTCCCAGGAGGACCATGGTTCGCATGACTGTGGGGTAATCTCTAGCTCGGTGCGGATGGTGATGATGGGAGCCGGGGCTGAGTTGGTCTGGGAGTAGAGAGAGCTGGCCATGACGATACTTTTAGGTGAAATAATTAAAGGTACAGGTGCAAAACGATTAAGAATTGCTCGGTATGGGAATGCATTTCGCGGGGTGGCTTTTGGGGTATATTTGGTGGGTATTTCAAGAGAAGATGGGGGTGGGAAGGCAGACGCTTTGGACCATCCGCGTTCCCACATTCAAAGGCCGCCCACTGTCATTTCCTTCGTTTAGAGCGCAGGGACGGCGCACTTGAGCGGATGGAGCAAGGAGGTCGGTCGCCGACGGCCCGGAGCGGCAGGGAATAGGACATGCGAAGCGGAACTGCGAGCGGAGAGCTGTATGCGCGCACCCAGCGCCGTGAGGGACAGTTTACGACTGGGGTCGGGAGAGAAGCCGAACTTGCGGTGTGGAGCGCGGGATGAGGCCGGTCCGTGCAGGACCACAGATTTCAATGATTTATGCCTTTAATATTTGATGAAATATTTTTAATGTTTTACAAGTAGATTGAAAGGAAATATGAGGCATAATATTCATCGGACAGCTACCAAATTTTCATCCAAATAACAAAGACGAAGAAATTTGGAATTCTTTTGAAATATTTCATCAAAGAACAATCGAATATTTCCGAAGAAATATTTGGTTGTGCATGCAGTGCATGAACACCGTCTACCGAGTGGATCCATTATTCCATTTCACTCAGACAGCAGAATGAAGAGGAGCCACGTACCGCATGTCGTCCACCGGCAGCATGGTTGACTCGTTTGCGACCCGCTCAGTGATAGGCTCCGCGGACACGCGCCTGCGGTGTCGAGAGCCGTACGTAACTGGCCTCGTAGACAGTGGAGAATGCACGGAGCGTCGATTATGGAGGAGCGGATGTGAGTGGAGGCGCATCGGGTGTAGGATGAGGGAGGGGCGTGAAACGTGGGCATTGCGTGGAATGGGATAGGGAGTTTGGAATGGGATGAGTGAAATGAGACGCTGATACGCTTTCGAGCGATCTACGTGCGCTCAATGGCGACGAGCCAAACAAAACAAAATATTAGCACACGGAGTGCTCGACGAGGGTGCGTACGATGTG
>JAEKIV010000708.1:0-15793 GCA_016801325.1 Hypholoma fasciculare
AAACAAAGTACAAATATTGCTCTCGAGGGTTTCAAAAAATAATTGTAGAAACCCTGGGTTTCAACGAGAAACCGGGTTTCAACATAGAATAATCCACCACGACATGCACCATGTATTTGGGCGCCGGAGGCGCGTGTTCTTTATCAGCAATGCCAGGGACCCACTATGGGCGCTTCACGGCGCTGTCAGAAGGGGGACCCTCACCTTCGCACTGTGGAACACTGCACAGCGCTGCACAGTGCTGTACAGTTTCCCACAGCGCAACAGTGTGGGTCCAAAAATCAGGAATTGCTGATGTTGCCGCCTGCTTGCCCGCCCCGCCGTACGCTCGCTCACGCTCCTCCTTGGCTCCACCATCTGTTCTGTGGAAACCAGTAGATCCAAATCAACAGCTATCTTGCGATCTTGGCTGTCACTGCTCGGTTCCGTGCTGGCAATGCAGCACGTGCTTCCCGGGGTGGCTGCTCAAGCGCTCATCGCCGGCACGCGTGCAAACTTGGTGCATACATATCACAGACGATGAGGATACGAAGTGGGTTGGAACTGGGCGGCGCGTCGTCAGTGCGTCCTGCACGTTCTCCCGCCAGCTATGACATCTCCACCCAACTCTCAGCAACATGACACGACTGCGAGCGCCGCTCATTTTTCTCCTTCTCTTCTCGTCTTGTGTAGTTTGTCTCTGCCTTGTTCTCTCTCATTCGTACACCCACCGTTTCTCTCTCTTGAAAACCCGTGTCACACACCCAGGATGCTCTCTCACGTCACCCTCCCGACGATCCTCTCCTTCCTCTTCCTTCTTACCCTACTGCTACACTCCGCCACCTAGCCACTTGCATCATCTCCTTCATTCGTCTCTCCCATTGGAATGCTCTCTTCTCCCGCTGGTGTTATAACCAAAGCAGACATCCTTGCACTTGTCAATGCCCCAAGCATGCCTGTGAGTCTCCTAGGGCACACATAACCCGTACTCCAGGACCAGCCCTTGAGCCAATTTCCAAATGCCCATCACCGATCTCGCATGGGCCCTCGCAGCGGCAAGCGTGATCCAGCTGCTGCGCTGTGCAGAGCGCTTCATGCTGAGCTCTGAACACGACATCACATCTCACTATATACGCAGATGACCCAGCATAGATGATATCTTGGACTTGATCTTTCTGATGGCCCAGCTCGTGCGCCTGCCTGCTGGTTCCCTGTCCACTTGCGTACTCGACCGCCTGCCCACCTACCCATGCTGCACTTGGCACCCTACATCACACCCTAGTATTCATCACACCGCACCGCTACTTCAGGCCTCTACGCCGCATTGGCTGTTGCCTGTAAACACGATCTATGAGGACTTACCGTTACACTCGCAATGAACCCATTTGCACTTTCTTATCTGTAGCTCAGCCTGAACTCCTGCATGAATCCCCGTCCACGCCATGCCAGGCGACCACATTCCTATGGCCCACATCCACATCCTACACCCTGTATAACATCCCACCATATGCCATATGCTTGCACCTCTTTTCCTATCTCTTCCCTTGCCTCGCGAATTTACTGCCCGCCGCTTGTAGCATGTAGCAATAACAAGCAGTGCCTCCCTCTGGCTGGCCTCTTAATATGCTTTTCACTATTTATTTCTATCCTCTGTAGCCTTTTTATACATATCCCGTGTGCACATCATGATGTATCTCATCAAATGGTTGGAGGACAACTTGAAACTGATATATTTGATTTATAAAATTGGTGTATAGCCAATGTGTAGCACAAGGGTAGCAAATACATGGCATAGTGGAGATTTAATGTGAATATGTTACTTCCTCTAGCTACCAAAGAAATGTGCAAAACAGGACTTGAAGAGTGCCATATACCAGTTGTCCTCCTCTCCCACATCATACCCCCGGATTTGCTGTTGCCTGACCCTCTGGCCTCTTGTTGGGCGATTATATACCGTCTGATTCATAACTGGTGTAAAAATTTGCTCTTGTGAGTCCTCTTGCACTGCTTCTTCTTGCACTGCTTCCTCTTGCGCTGCTTCTTCCTGCACTGTTCCCTCTTGCACTGCTTCCTCCTGCACTGTTTCCTCTTGCACTGCCACTTCCTCTTGCACTGTGTTCTTTTGCACTTCTTCTTCTTGCACTATTTTCTTGTGTTCTATTTGATCCAGGATTCCTTTTATATCATGTTTATTATCAAAACCTGATATGTGATCTGGCCAATGTGCATGCACGTAAGGCACAACCACATCAAGCATGTGGCGATACAACTCTCCCCCATCACCAAAGTCCTAAAATCAGTAAATTGAGCATGGGCAACAGCAGATATACTCTTTGATTACACACCATCTTGTTGATATAGTCCAAAAAGTCATTAACAATTCCATTGTCTGACTTGAAGTTGAGAATATTGGATGGATTAAATGTGTAAAGTGCACCCCGCAACTCAGGTGTGCATCTGGCCCAACCAAGATATGTGTTGAGCAATTGAAGATCTTCACACATATATTATGAGATTTTTTAGGCATATTAATGAAGGAAAGAACATACTGTATGTTTTCTTGGTCAAATATTTTATTGTGAATCTCTCGCACCAGAGGCCTTTATCAATGTAGTATTGCTGTGCGCGTGATTGGTCAAGAAGGAAATCAGGGAGTGAGGCATGAAGAAAGGTAATTTTTTTTTTGTCATATGAAACAACAGAGGTCAAGTCCGCAAGTGCAATGTCAATGTCATCATACGCAATACCAAGCATGTCATTGATCATTATCATTGATGGATGTAGACTCAGTAAAGTTGCTGCCAGAATTTCAGTAACACGAGTGATATCATGCACCTGAGAGAATATATGTTGATAGAGGGCATCAAGTTGAGCAAAAGGTGTTAGGTTCCCAGCGGGTCGAAGCCCTTGAACAATGTCTAGCTGCTGAACAGGGTGGAGGCGCGGGGAGGATATGAATTTGACGACAATAGATGCATAAATGAATTGATTGGAAGATTTGTCGACAATTTCTTGGAGGATCGATGGTGTAGGCCACTCGGGATCAATTGACGACCGAAACATATGAGTATTTTTTATTTCGGTAATAGAATCCTCAAGGAACAATTGGATATCGTCGGCCGCGCGGTAGTCAGTGTCGAGAGATAGTCTTCGAAGAATATCACTGATTTGAGGAGCGTTAAAAGCCTTCTGGAGATGCGGCTCCGTTCGACTAGCAAATATCACAACCATTGGAACCACTTGTTGTGCGACAAATTGGGCAATGATGCGAATAAGATTTTCCTGATTATAGGCCCCGCCGCCACATTCATTTACACCATCAACCAGGAATACAATAGGCCCCTGAAGTGGAGAAAGTTCTATGTGGAATTGCTTCAGCGGCTCGAAGATGAGAACTTTGAATTGCGTCTCCAAGGATTCCTTGAAGATGAGGGGATTGGAGCGTATTCTGGGCGTGATTAGAGCATCGAGAGCGGGAAGTGATTGTATGAGCTGATATGCAAGGGTGGCGACAACAGGTTCCAAGGTGTTCCGAGTCTGATCCTCACGGAAGAAAAAGAAACGAGCAATAACAATCCCTCGTTGGAGGCAGAGGTCAACGACTGAGCGGCCTATAGCCGACTTACCCGCCCCCGCAGCGCCATTGATCCATAAGATCCATTGGAGTCTTACAGTGGTCATGAGCACCCAGTCCATTATGACGTTCAAGATGGCTGTACGGGTATTGGGATGGCATTTGGGAGAATCACCCTCATGCTGAGTTGCATATGCAGTGGGAGCTACGTGAGCCTGCAAGTGCTTGAAACCGTCTGGAATAAGATATCATCTAAGTTTCAATGCGAGGGGAGAAATCGCAAAAGATCGCGCACCATCAGCATCGTAGCAATTATGAACCGGAGCAGACGTGTGCTGCACAAATTGCCCGCCTTGGATGACGACATTGCTGCCGCGTTCCATCTGGAACCCCCTGCCTGACCGCTGCATCTCGGTTTTAGAGGCTAAGAAATGTCTCGTCGATGTTGTGGTTTGCGAAAAAGGTAACGGTTACAAGAAGCAACTGTGCATCGCCCATGCCCTTGCGCGTCCCACACGGTCCCATTCTAATTATATGTTTCCATTCTCACCGTCTATTGTATTTTCGCAGTGTCATCCCATACATTGTCAGCCCTACGTCGCTATTCTTCGATCTCAGCAGTCGTTCACCAATCGATTTGCCGCTTTTCTGAAGACCAATTGACTGTTTTTATTTTGGAAATTGTACCCCTCCCACAATAATGCTGTGGTGCGGAGAGTGTACCGCCTACCCCTGCGGCGTACATGAGAAAATTATACTGCCCACACTGAGGAACTCCCACCACGACTCGGAGGAGTTCTAATCGAAGAAAAAACTATTCCGGCATGTGAGCGGGGACGAAAGTTATTTTGGTATCATTGACATACGGGCAGTATCTCGAGGCACATTCCGCGCTACTTACTCTGCAAGTATTATGCAGCAGAATATAAGGAGGAATGCGGATGGGCGTAGGACATATGCCTTTTACGCCACTGTACACAGGGAGGTGAGGACGAACAACAGTAGAGAAATGGGAGCACCCCTCCAAATACGAAGGTTACGTTTCACAGGAGAGCGAGCTCGTGATTCACTGCCGGATGGATGTTGTGCGGAAGCGAACGGCATCAACAGGTCCACGGACTGCCGTATGCGTGTCGAGCAACGCGAGAGCCTGGCATGAAACCTGGTGAGCACAGGTGAGCACTGGCTGGAACGTGAGCTTCTTATGTACGTACGTGCCCATATACTCCCACTCGAAGTATCAGCGTGGGCGCGGCCTCAATGAAAGAATGTCATCCCCCGGGGCCAATCCGCGCTAGGTTTACGAATTGAACACCAGTCTCGGCGCGGGTAGACTCGCAGAAACTGGCTTAGCTGTTGACTCCTCAGCGCTCAGCGCCAGCGCCGACGTTCATGGAATTGCTCCAAAATCACTTGGACACCAAAACCTCTTGCCCTTCTCCGGCAAAGAGTGCAGCGATGGACTATGTCAACACGGAAACATCAGCATGCGTAAGATTATGGAAGGTGAGCGGAGAGCTCCGCCTCGCAGACAAAACAGTGCTGTCCAGTTTCGTATTGAATGGGCGTGCTAAGTGTCTGCACTGCGAATAAATGACCCATAGAATATCTTCAGCCAGATATAGATAAATTTCCCGGACGTTATGGGTATGACCGTAGTAACCAAGATGAGATTCCGGAGCATGGATGAATGGAGAGTGGCACGGGAGAAGAGGCAGGCCAGAGCGTAGGGAAGGATGTCGATGTATATAGGAGGAACGGATGCATCGAGCGTGGCGCCCGCGCGATGAGAAATGGCGGCGAGGGCGAACAGGCCTGAATGGACGTGCTAGGCGCTTGGATTGCGAATGAACAGCTCATAGAATATCTTCAGCCAGGCGGAGGTGAGAGTACGGGATGTCGTGGGATGGAGACAGGGACGGAGATGGAGATCGCCAGGAAAGATGGACTGAGAGCGGCATGGAAGGCGGCGGCGAAGGAGCGTAGGGAAGGATGTGGACGGGTATAAGGCAAACGGGTACATTAAGCGTGACGCAAGCGTAATAGAGGCGAGAGCGGGGGTGAGTGTTAGAGGCGGCGGGAGCATCTAGGCGGTGACGGGGGTCATTGGTGAAGGCGACGCGGATACAGAGGATTCAGTTGCCACATGATAACGGACGAGTCCGCGGTGCCACTGATAATTGTTGAAACACGCTTTTGCTTTCTCATCAGCCCGCGCTGGGGAGCGAAACTGGTGGAGTGTCGTAGCCGGGTGTTGGGGCGTAAGTAGCTTGGGCGATAAATATTCGAAGAGAGCTAAGGGGACAAAAGGCCGTGTAATGAGCTGAGCGATGAATGGGTGATCCAGGATTTGAAGGCGTCCCAATTGAGGCCCGTCATAGACTTGGAGTAAGGTAAATGTGCCGCAGCGAGATATCAGAGAGGAACTGTATGACGCTGAAGCTGTAGTGTCAATACATGGCAGGGTGGGGACACAGCACTAATGAGT
Organism: Hypholoma fasciculare; assembly: GCA_016801325.1. Classification (NCBI taxonomy): domain Eukaryota; kingdom Fungi; phylum Basidiomycota; class Agaricomycetes; order Agaricales; family Strophariaceae; genus Hypholoma; species Hypholoma fasciculare. The sequence continues at coordinate 6,042 of JAEKIV010000708.1, forward strand.
ACCCACTGTGTGCATTGCCGCTAGTCGTAAATGTGTTCGCACTGTGAAGAGGGCGTACATGCATGCTAGAGACAAAGACGTGTGGGCATCGTGAGCCACCGCAGCTGTACTTTAGGTGGTGAGCGCGGTGGAGACGCTGGAGCGCGGCGCGATGGGAGACATTCGGAGAGGTCCATCGTGTGCACTAAGCATAGTGAGATTATGAGGACTTCTGATTCCTGAGATGGTGGACGCGCTTAAGCAGGGGCGAGACGGGACAGGTGGGCGAGGCGTAGAGCAGGCCGCGGCGGGAATATATGACAGTTGACGATGAACGTTGAACGTTGAACGTTGAACATTGAAAGTTTGAACGTTGTTGAACATTTCAGTGAAAATGCTGACCTGAACATGAGCAAGGCTCAGTACTCATGAACGTTGAGGCCTGCTTTCGTAGTGGATCACTGAAGCTGCGTGTCAGAGGGGCGGGCAACAAGATGAGAACAGCATACCGCGGGATGGACGGAAAGCGGAGCGTTCAATGTGCGCGCCTTGCGAAAGAAGGCCCGCATTTGTTATGGAAAATATTGATATGGAAGAGAGAGGGTTGCAGCGTCGGAATGGGCTGTTAGTTGTTCGTTGGGAATTTGGAATCCGCTTTGGGAAGCACCGAGCGGCCATCACATGGCAGCGGTTAGGCGGCGGCCTCTCAGGGGACTACCATACTCACCAACTGACCTGCAGCCAGGAATTCATCATGAACATGCCACCATTCACGTTGGCACGCAAGTATGACGGGCCAAATTGTGGCGACAGGATAGTGCTCGCTGGCGAGGATGGCACAGTGCCCGGTTGCGACCAGCAAAGGGACGGCGACGGACCTAAGTGAGTGTCCTCTCACCACCTACACGGCTTTACTGGACAATTCATGTGATGACTTTGACATAAAGTACTGGCCACCAGGAAATAGCACCTCTCCATCCAATGCATCTCCTAGATAATCCCCCATCCCCCAAATCCCAAGAGACAGAGCAGCCAAAAGGAAAAGTACGTCCCTGCCATCTTGAATATCAGGTTCTTAATACATAAGACTCTAGCCTGATAACACACAAAACCAAGCCAGTGCGGCTGGCATTCTTTCTACTTCCGAAGCGCAGCCATCATCCGAGGAGGTACATCTGCTCTATTAAATGACCCGAACACGGGAGATGCTTACTGTATGCCGGCTGCAAGGTACCAAAAATATGGGAATGCGGACAACCGTACAAGTTCCCTATACCTGGTCCTCAAGGTGATCCCTGGGAAGCTCTTCTGAAACCTCTAGAGGAACAAAACAAGGCTCAGTGCGGCGCCTGGAAAGATGAGATCCAAAATTTACTGATATTTGTTTGCTCTTTCTTCGACATCTCACTACTCATTGGACTGATCTCTATTCCCGCACTTAGGCTGGTCTTTTCTCTGCCGTGGTCACTGCTTTCGTCATCCAAACATATCCCAATCTTCAAGCCGGTCCAAATGACACCATCATCCAACTTCTATCCCGCATTTCAGAGAATCTCGAAAGCTCCCTCAATACGACTAATCCCGTTGTACAGCTATCTGCTTCACCCCCCTTTTCACCTGCATCTTCAACAATACGCATTAACATCTACTTCTTTGTTAGTCTCATTCTAAGTCTTGCAACGGTCCTCATTGGGATCATCTCATTGCAGTGGCTGAGGGAACACCAATCATATGTTGGGTCTTTCACGCCAGAAAACAGATTTTCGGTCATCCATATGCGCTTGGAAGCCCTCGAGAAGTGGCGCGTGCCGGAGGTGCTATCTGCGCTGCCCGTCTTACTTCAACTTGCTTTGGTTCTGTTTTTTATCGGGACAATTGAACTTCTGACAGGCATCAATATCGAGGTCGCTATTCCTGTTACAGTAGTCATTGGGTTGACCCTCGCTTTTTTGATCTTGACAACAGTCCTGCCGACACTACAGGCATTCACTTTGCACCATCCATACCTTAAAATCAATCAAAATGTTCCTGTTCCGTGCCCGTACAAATCACCTCAGGCTCACGCTTTCCGGGCTTTCATCACTTCGTCTAGGCTTATATTCTACCCCTTGTCATACTCCGTTGCTTTGGTATACTGGTTAGGGGCACGAGTATGCCTTCTCCCTGACCAGGTGATCAGATGGAAGCAACGACAACCAAAGCACCCTCCTAACCTCGATAACTCCGGAAAACAGTTTGCATTTGATTACATGGCTAAACAGATATATGAATTCTGGTGTATAAAGTCCTCCTTCGGCTTTGATCACATGTGGCTCACCGTCCGCGATGGCTACTTCCAAAGTTCCTGCAAAGAAGATTCATGGCTGTTCAAGGGCCGATATTTCAAGGAAGATTCGAAGGAGCAACTGCCAGGTGCAGTGTATGACGCCATTTGCGGCGTATCCGAAGAATTTTCTAGGGAAGACGTCAATGCAGATGCAGACATTGTAGAGTCAATATTGACCGCATGCCGTTGTGGTCTTCATTCGACCACCAACAATTATCAGGAGGCAGATACCATTCGTTCGTTTCGCACTCGCAATGAATACATTGCGAGATTGCTCAACTTGGGAGATTCTGGATTAACACCACTACTAGTACCATTCTCTGAGACTGTGAAAGATTCGGACCCAGCACTATCTGTACTGGTGGACCAGAATATGTTCCTGCTCCTCTATTCAGCACACAGGAAGTTAAATGACTTGGGACTGTCGTCGCCTCAAATATCGCGGCCTCTGGCCGAAGTCAACTTCAGGCTTCTCGGGCATTTGTACAAGCAACCGCGCCCCATGCACGGTGTAGCAGTGGGCTTGCAACCTGAGGTGATTTTCAAGCACGAAGCGGTGTATATTGTAGAAAAATATACCGCGATGGACCAACGTATGTCCCACTGCTGCTTCACTTCCACAATCCAATTGCTGACTTTATCTCTTTCCTTCGACATCTAGTGTTCACGATACAATGGGCCCTAACACTCCACTCGTACTTCCAGATCTGGGAAAACCAACGTGTCGACGTGGATGTCTTCCTGAAAAGTTTTCACGCCCAGCCGTTCATCCGCAAGTACATGTGGAATTTTTACGGAGTGGTCTACAGCGAGCTCATAAAGAATCAAATCCACCCTGCTGTTATCGACCAGATTGTTGCGACGCTCCAACTAATTAATGGAGCGCTGGAACGTCTGCTGTTGGATGATGGCCAGCGGAATTCGCTGGACTGCTTGTTCTACCCCGCCGCGATGTACGCGCACATGTACTGCCAGTGGCTTTCTAACCACGGCTCCCTGAATGCGGAAGTGGAGCCTAGTCTCCTCATTCTCACGAAGTGTAGGGACCGCATTGCGGAAAGGGGAAGAATCGACAACCTCGAGCGCATCTTTGACAGCTACGGGCATGACGATAACAGGGAGACGGACTTTCACTCGTTCTTGGTAAGGTGGTGGGCCCACTTGTTTCCTTCCCAACCCCTGCCACATATGTCTCCGCCCCAAGTAGCCAAAACGGGTGACGCTATTGTCGAGGTTGAGGGCGGGGAATGACGAAATAAATTCTACGAGCATTGAACGCTGAGCATTGAATATTGATCGCGCACTGCCTGTTAATGCGACAGGCCCTAAGTATGTTCCAACAGCGCACTGGCTTCTCCGTGTCCGTACGCGCCCATCTGTTGTGGGATGAAGCCTGCGCACAGGCAACGCGGACGTCGTGTTCGCAGAGTGCGCGGTGAATAAAATTGGATTTCAATGTTATGCGCGAACGGCGAATAGTGCATGCATTGTCAGGTGGATTATATGACGCAAGGGTGATGTACATACAACATAAGTAGTACTAGTGATACATTGTGACGTGCGCAGGGGATCATGTGGGATGAAAATGATGTGGTGCGGCGTGGCCCGGGTGAATGGTGGGGTAGGATGTGCGTGGCGGGTGCGGCGCAGGCGGGTAGGCGAATAGGAAAGATATATTATAGGCGGCGGCGGCGGCGTGGCGCGGCGACCGGCGTGTATGATCAGCACTGTGAGGGGAGGGTCTGGTGTGATGTAGCGTGGTAAGTCGTAGGACTAGATATACGATGCGGCGCCAAGCGCGGCGTGCGCAAGAGAAAGAGGGCAGGCGCGCACGGGAAGCAGGCGCTTAGTCTAGGGCAAGATATTACCACAAGGCGCGCTATAGCCTATTCGTTCGTTACATCCAGATGGACACCGGGAATATTTGCATCGTCCGTGGGAGGGGTGAAGCATTGATGCATGATGTCGCACTCAGGGCGCGAGCGCCCCTACGCGTGCCATGATGAAGCGCAACGCCGATGCCCTCCCCGATACCCCATCCCTCTCACCTCCGTCTGCCGTCTCCATTGAACCTCGAACTACTCATTCCTCCCTTGCTCTGCCCCTCGCCGAGGGACCAATCCTGCCCACGTCGCATCTTCGGTGTTGTCGAGGCCGCCACGTCCCGCATACCGCCGATCGCGTTCCCGCAGCCGACCTAGCCCAGCCACAGGCAGTGCACATCACTTCTGAACAGAAGGCGCCGCACCGCTACAAGTGCTGTACGCTGAGTTCAAGTCCGACAGAGCAGCGAGCTAGATCTATTGTTCATAGACGATATGTCGACGGGAGGCCTGATCGTATAGTCCGTATCTACAACTATTATGAGTGGACTTTGTCGCTGTGTTTTTATTCGGAACCCAATACAGGTGATGGTGTCTTCAAGCACAACCATATTGACGAACGCGATCATTTCCGAATACAACACCTGGTCCTCGGAATACCTTTCAAGTTTCAACCCGTATTTTAACAAGATTCGACAAGCAATTTGGGGGGACGCTGCCAAGAAGCCTGCCTCGAACTCGAAGCATGAAGTGATATAAGCCAAAGTCGTTCGTTTTGACTAGATGTATTCGGTATAGTTCTGGTGTCAGATACTTGCTGGTATTACCATAAACATTAGTACTCGTCGAGCTGCCACGAAATTCGACGAAGTTCATTTTCCCGCGCTCCTCCACTACTTACCCACGATTCTGCGACGTACATGATACAATGCTCAGTGCCATTTGTCCGACGCATTGACGCTTCCTAGCTGTACGCGCTCAGCGCACAACTTATATTGTTCTCTGCTTATTCTCTTCTTCTGGGTGGGGCCCCGCGTCGCTGTCTCGAATTGGGCGGTTACATAGACATAAATAGACGCTGTGCACCGGGCGATGGGGTTTATATGCCGCTCTTACTACCTGTGATCTCGCCTCGCTCACTATCTCGGCGATAGTAGAACATCGCAAACGCACACAACTACGCGGTTTAGAACGATATGCGTCATAATCGGGGTACCGTGACAATAAGATGACAATGGAATCGACCGACATCATCTTTATTATAACTTTTATTGTAGGACCCGCAGAAGAAGGCTATACCTCCTTGATACTTCCCATATATTTGCGCCCGGCAAACGATATTTTCTCGACGCACAAGCGCTCACTTTGGGATCTGTGATCCACGTTTCTGATACTGTACCACTTCGGCACGCAGACACTGAAGAGCGAGTCCGCAGCGACGATGAAAGATACGTGGTTTACATAGTTATAATAAGGTAACCATGCAGGGAAACGCAGTACCTGTACAGCGGACAGAAGACCAAGGTCCTGACGTCTTTGACAAGCTCGGCATTCTGATGTACATCTTGATACCGCCGAAAGAGCTGTGGGCTTCACTCAAAGAGGCAGCAAATACGGCGAATGCGGTGGAGCAGAGCAAAAAGCACAGCCTGTGCGCGATGTGCAGAATCTCTAGAAGGGCTTACTGATTGGATCATTGCGTGTTAAATCGCGCCTGCGAAGATGAAGAGGTAATGCGGAGGTATATCAGGGGGTCACCGGTCAATCCCAGAATAATGTACCCCCGAAAATGTCTTTGTCACCGCTTTCCATGCTGCATACGCAGCGTCGACTTATGCCTGATGGCTATCTGCATGGCGAAAATGCGCTCAAAATTCGAAGGGTATCCACGATGATGGCGAAGGCGGAGCGCATGCGCGCTCAAGCGGCGAGGCACGGCACGCCGGATGCTCTTGATGTCTGTCTGCGCACTCTCGGCACTATCAGTGTCACCACCGCCACCACACCTCGGGTCTAGACAGCACAGCTGGTGAAATTAGCCAGCATTCTTTCCGATGGCCTGAACAGATCTGAATGCTGTTACCGCATGAGGTTATCTAGCATAGATCAGTTGATCTTTTTCTGGTACGGAAGGACATGACTGGTTGCTTGTATTTTTTCTCGCCCTGCTGCACTGTACCATTCACATTGCCATTCTTGTATACTATTCTCCACTGGACGAATGCAGTCATGAGACGTCAATGTACAGGATTATTTCAATGCGTGTGAGGAAAGGAGTCAGTGCTGTGTCATGCCATTTGTTGTACTCTTTGCATGTTTCAATTGGATCAGCCGACGCAATCTCGTCTTATGATTTCTTCTATTCCAGACCTTTTGGAAGGTGGAATATAATTAAATCTCAATCATTAAAGCTGCTTGATGCAGTTATAATACTAGGAAGGCTGTATATGTACAGATGGCTGCGTATTGAAACACATGATATTCTCCTACAGCGTGGTATTGTTGACTTCTTCTATGGTTTGTAGATTGCTATAAACAGTCAGCTGCGTCACATTTAACGCTATATGAAGGGCGTTGTATTTAAACCTTATACAAGCTTTGTTCCTGTAATATACAGCACCTCGAGAAGTATAAGTAGAGAGCAGAAGTCACCAGAACCATTCCGTAGCCACCTCGGCAGATACATTTCCAGACTTCTCTTATCTCATTGCACCTCTCTCAGAAGGCGCATGAAGCGGTCTCTTGTGGAACCGCAAGAAAGGCAGGCAGTGTCGCCGCATGGCGGCGCTGATGAGCTCCAACTCTTCGATGACATCGCAGCCAATGAGGTGGCACTCATAGCCGCCATTGAGAATGTGAGACTGACCTCTATCTTTCATAACTTCGCATATATTGACTGATATTTCTTCCTGTTCAGAAGAACCCAGAACTGGCAGATCGTATAAGAGGAATGTCATCTCACGTGTCATTTTTTTTCGGTCTTTTACAAACGTACCAAGCGTGCGCTACATCTCATTCATGACCGTTTTATTGCAGTTGAGCCTGTGTTAACAGCGCCTTGGAAAATGCGAATCATAGCATTTCTCAGAATGGATTTAAAAATATGACGCATGTCAGCTTCAAAGATCTGGATGATAGGCTAGCTTCATTTGAAAACATATCAAAGGTATGGACTGGAAGTATATGACTGCGTGATATGAAAGGAAACTGGATCCAGACAACCTCGACACTGTCCAATCTCCAGGAAAGTGTTTCTTCGGATGGTCAGGACGCCTCGCCCCGTAACCGCACCGACTGTTCTCTATCCAACAACCCAACTGACTTATCTGACAGACATGTTCAGCAATGCACATGATATGATTATCAGTGGCGGCCATTTCATCATCCAACACGGGAGCCGTGAACAATTCGTGAGCCAGCGAATCCTCCAGGCTGCCAATATTCTACTTTTCATGCCGCTTACTATTTGTATCTGTCAGGACAAAATCTTACGACGTCTCAACGTCATAGCGATTCTTTTATTTTGATTAGCAGGCCATTTTTTTGATCAGCTGCCAGTCACACCATTGTCGCTCTTTCGTACGGTCTGGTCTATATGTATTTGTTCTGGCTTGACTGACGTCCATGTTCTGGACATTCAACCGTTCTCTTGTCTATAGCAATGGCTGTGACTCAGCCTCAGCTTAATGTCGCCTGCTCCGAGAATTTCTGGATCTATTTATGAATAATTTATATAGAGTTGTGCGGTCAATCACTGAAGTTCCTTGGAATATCCGTGCCTGTAACAGTTTCGCCTGCATCGATTTTTTGATATTTGATTTTTTCCCCAGGTAATTTCGGATCGCTGTCTTTCTTCTTTGTTCATTCAGCAATTGTCTCGGAATCTCGCATCATTTACAAATCACTCGACTCGTTTGACGTCCTCCCAGCTTCGACCCTACAGTCTCAGACGCTCATTTTCTGCAGAATCTGTACAATACCTAAACCTCTGTTCAGCCTCCGCAGTCAGCTACAGAAGAAAGGAACCTTCTACAGCAAACATTCTATGGCTCAGCAGTAATTTTTTTGCACTTTCTCTGTGTTTGTTTTTATTCTGTCCCAATATCTGTTGATTGGCAGCCTCGCTCCTCATGCAATCCGTTGTATATTTTTAATTTTGAAGTTTTCTTAGTATGTATTTTTTTCTTGACCACACACTTTTGATTCCAGCTACCTTGCTACTTGATTTGCTCCACCTTAGATCTACATAAAAAAGGGAAAAAGATGTCGAGGGGATGTTACAACTAACTAACCATATAACGATATGAAGGCTTAAAGACTATGTAGTTTGTCTTTGTTTCTTGTTCATGCAACCCTCTCACATTTATGCTCTCAAATTTCTTGGCTAAAATAAAATCTTCAGAATTAATCTACGTGACGAGGCGAACCGTGAGGATCGAGCATTGCTCATACTTCCTCAGGTCGGCATCCGCCCTAAGCCCCATACGCGAATTTTCACGAAGTCCCTTTTTGACACGTGATTAGTTCCCGCGCCTCCCGCCGCTTCGACATTCACCGCAGTTCTCGTTCGCTTACGCTCTTGTTACGCTCTGTCTGTCCGTGTTGCAGTTGGTTAGAAGCTTTTGGAAATCAACTCGCACATATTAAGCACCCTCTTCGAGCACTCCGTGTGCTCATAATTTTTTTCGTTTGACTCGTCGGCAATGAGCGCACGTAGACCGCTCGCAAGTGTATCAGTGCGTGAATGCACAATCTACCGGGCTCGTGCCCGCACACCCATCCTGTGCGGGAAGGCGGAGCCAACGGGCTACGCGAGCTTTATCCGTGGAGGTGGCGGAGTTTTAAATGGTGTCTCTTTCCCCGAGGGAGGCGATGAGGTTGGAGTGCGTCCAGGGAGACAGGCCACGGCAGGGAGAGGGGCGGCTTCTTCGTCTGCGAGGGGCCATGGCACGTCTGTATTGCCATTGGAGACGGGGTGAAGCTGGGACGGCTGAGCAAATATGAGAGTGGGTGAAGAGGTGCGACAATGAGCCCCGTCGACCGATGGTGTCATATGTGCAGGTGGACACTGGAGGCGGCGTTGTAGGAAATGGCGTAGGAGGAGGCGACGAATGGCGTACGGTCTCCTCGTCCAGCGGCGAGTTAATGCGTGGGTGATGCAGGATAACATTTGAATTGGAACGGGTGACCTGTGAGGAGGGTAGCGGCGGTCGTCCGCTGGATGACAGCGGGGAGCGCGTGGTGCCAGATCATGACGAGCAGGGAAGTAGTGTCGTCGTCTGCGAGAGACATGTGGACGCTGAAAACGACGGGGTGTGAAACCTCAAAATAGATCGCCAGAGGGCAGGTGAGTGCGAAGGCGAAGACGATGAACTCAACCCGTCGTGCTGATTGATATTGAGGCAGGGCAGCAATGTGCGTGCCACTGCGCGCGACGCGTCGCGAAAGGCCATCACGTGTTTTAACTTTAATCTCCGCAGCAATCTGGTTTTAAATCTCAGCGCTCAGCGGCTAGTACTTGCCAGCATCGCCTCTCCACCATCACATCGGGGGTACCGGGATTTAAGCGCCTCCCAAATGTTGATCGTTTATGTTACCCAATATTTAAAGGATAAATGACATTA
>JAEKIV010000709.1:0-15753 GCA_016801325.1 Hypholoma fasciculare
GCGCCCCAAGATTCCGGTCATCAAATCAGCGCACGGCTTCCCAGGACGCTGTTCTGCGAACGCCAGACACAGCGGCTTTAACATCGAGCGCGCGTGCCGTTGAAGGCAGGATTCGACCCACGTCGGGGTCATCCTTCGAGCATGCAGAGGGAATGCGGCCGATGTCGTGCGGGGATTACTGGTCGAGAACAGTCAAGCTGTTCAAGCGGCGATTCACCACGTCCCGCAAGCTCGCCCCGCCGCTAGTAGACGACACATACTCCCATTGGTCCACCGCAAATGGGCCGTCGGTCTCGGGGAAGGTGAAGGTCCACTTTGCCTCACTGTTCAACATGCGTGTCAATCCAATGCGCGCACCAGCACCCATAAGCAAGTCGACGCGAGCCCCAAGCGTGCGGTCATGGAAGCAGCGCACGGCTTCCAAGGGTCCTACTCCGCGAGCGCCGGGCGGCGCGGAGGCCTTACTATTAGGCATTGTCTCCCGTACTTACAGCGCATCACATATCGCAAAAGACCAATGGGCAGCCGGGCTGGAAATACGTACGTTGAAAGGTGTAACATGACCCGTATCATAGATTATAGAATCGTTAACGACGGGCTTTTATCTTGTTGAAACTTTATATCTTCTATTATATCTGATAATTCTAGTTCAACTTTGTCTTATTGAGGTCTTCGTTTCATGAGTTTTGTAGAGCGTCGATGCATCAAGAAGTGAACAAGAGCTGTTATTGCAAGACAAATTCACGAATGATTACATCCTCACTCAGATTCATGAGTCGAAGACGACAGCGGATGCTCGTAAACTTCCATAAAGTTCTATACACCTGAGAGCGAACCCATATTATGTGTTGCGCAAAAATACGTCCCTAACATAATACACACATAGCAAGAACACGGGTATAGAAATTGATTCAAAATACATCGTAACACCTTTACGCCAAACTACGGTGTTTCATGAGAACACTGCGTGAGGAGAAGAAGGTAACAATTATAGGCCATCGCGGACCAGGAGCGTCCTCATTACTCATCCACCTGGTGCGCATATACAAACGCGGAACACACAGGGGGAGCTAGGAAGCATAGCTCCGCGATGGCGTACGCATGCACCTTCTGAAGGCCCAGTGGTGACGTTAGCCGGAGAATAAAGATTAGGAAGGTGAATAGACCCAGAAATAAACAGGACGTGCAAATGTATGCACTCGCACGTCCATGGACATGTCGGAGCATAACTATAGCTTTAGGAAACACAGACAATGAGTAAAAAAAAAGAAGCACATCATCAGCGCATGCACACTTTTAGATTTACGCAAACCTAGGCTATCCCATGAAGTGTCTGAATAAAACAGTATTAAACACTTAGGCGTTGTAGTAGAATCGCCTGTTTTATCCGGTGCAAAGCGCAAACCGGAGCCGATGCATCAATTCAGTGGAAACATCTACCTATTGGTACACCAGACTTATAGGCGTCGCATAACACCAGGATAGATGTACATGGATCTGCAACGGCGCAGATATGCATTTACGGAAGGGAAAGTGGCGACGATGGCCAGTGAAAGCAAAACGGGGATGGCAGCGCAGAAGAACGGGAAGCATGAAATGAAATGGGAACTCACTTATTCAGAATTATTATATAGGAATACAAGGATTCTGAATACAAGTGACGCGCACGCGCCTGTTTGTGTAATGCTAGCTAGGAACGCAAGCAGCGAGAAAATAGTCAAACAGTACATTAGAGGAACATACATGTGATCCACAACCACGGCATACTGTACGCTACCAACCGGGTCCCAGGCGAAGCGTTGGCAGATTCACCATGCCAAAGCATGCGAGGATACAAGACCGCGCCATCGCAGGATATCTACTAGATGGAACGATACCGCATCGTATACACACGCACATGCGCAGCGTACATACCGGTAGCGAACAAGCGTGAGTCTGCGATGGCCCGCGTACGAAGCATGTGGGGACAACGGTTGAGGAAGAAGGGCATTGAGGAGGGGGTGGGGAGAGGGAGAATATGCTACGGCCAGCGGCAGAGACCTGTGGTGGAAGGGGTATCAGCGGTAGCGGGCGCTATGTGCGCCGTATGTGATTTGTTGGGGCTGAGCCTCGCTCGAAGACAACGCGGCAGAGACCTATTGATGCTCACTGGTAGCGAAATTTTTGAAATATAAAGACCATAATTAGACCCACATAACATTGTGTCGCATTCAATCGAAAACCGCCTACAAATATCATATCAGGACTGATTATAATCGAACAGTAAGAGAAACTCACTTTTCTGCGAGAGCGGGAACACCGCCAGAGTCCATAAGGTCCCTGGAGGCTGCAATACTCGTGCGCACCGATCCTCATATAATCGGACGCAGCACAATGCATAGCCACATTCCAGTCGAAGCAGGAATCATGTCCCAGTACGCAAGCCTTCGCCATCGCAGAATTTGTACCATCCAAGAGACCAATAAGAATACGCAGACGCGTAACGCACATGGGGGGAATGAATGAGCATGAGTCTGCGATGGTGCGCAAGTGCGTACATAGGGGAAGCTGGTAGCGATGAGTGATGGGGGGAAGAGATGGGTGATAAGATGGACACGGACGGGAACAGGGAAAGCGGGAACGGGGAGCATCATCGAATGATATGGATAAATTTAAACACCGGCGCACAATTATACGCATGGGCTATGGCTGTGGAGTTTAGATGGGACCAAGGTCTGTGGAGAGTGAACGTTTGAACAGTGAATGGGTCATAGCGCGAATATGATGTAGGAGACCATACGCACCTATATCCACGTCAGCAAACCTCGCGAAAATGGGGGAAAAAAGAAGGATAGAGCATCGATGAAGTTGATATGAATGGTGGGCGGAGCGCGCTCTTCATACCATGCCGTCATCCACTATCGCAATGGTACATTATGTTCACCCCTTCACCCCCACGTAAGAATGAGCAAGTGCACAGCTAACATGAGGGACGTGAAAGTACATCAGTCTGCGACGGTGGATGCATGCACTTCGGAAGGCCAGAGGTGATGATGATAAGGGAGGGAGGAAGATGGAGAGAAATATGCCAGAGTACGGAAGAAGATAAACAGGAACTCGCCGATTTGAAACGAAATAGGGGAAATCCGGAGTACACACGAGACGGAACATAGTATCTAGGGAAATAAAGGAAATTACTATATGATAGAGGATGTCTGGCGGGTGTACGCTCTTTTACCACCACCAGAATATCCATCCGCCCATCAGGACACCGGTTCAGTGTTATCACGCCGTGGAGTCGAGTACGTGCAGCGCCCGTATGTCCTTGATCTCAAGTATACACACCCAAGCCATTCCCTCTGAGACGACGCAGATCTGGGGAAGCGCGGGGAGTGAGAAGAAGAGATGGGAAATTGTAAATACGGTACGCACCTTGATCCATACTAGTGTACTCCCTCAGGTGATGAGATGCAAATGACGATACATAATTGATGACGGAGATGCGTTGCGCGCCCGGGACGTGGCATGCGGTGGGTTAGAGGGCGGTGGTTGATCGAATCTTGCGACGAGCCTGGGGCTGATGCGGATGACCAACATACAGCGCAGAGGTAACGAACGAGTTGGCGGTGCAAGAGTCTATGCCGGCGGCGAGCGAAGGGAGCAAGATGTTATGATCGTGCCCACGCTGATGACCTGGCAGGGGGGTTGGTGATGCTTGCAGTGCGAAAGGCGGCCGAACTGTTGATCTTCTAGAATTGATGTTTTCAAGGCATGCTGCTCTATACGACGTGGAGTCTGGACGAGGAGTCGAACGAGCTCATCGATGTTGATGAACGTTTGAACCCGTCTGAACAGTCGGGCTTCTCCGGACTTCAAGTCTACGCACGATCACGCTGTTCTGTTCATTTGTAGCGATGTCGCCCTAAGGGCCTGATGATGCTCAACTCTCGTTCTGCCTTTGCCCGGCTACTAAGAATGTTCTCAAATGTACTTGAAAGGATCACTCCGTCATGAGGGAGTGGCGAACTACCAAAATATCTATTTCGTTGAAAGGTTGAAAGGGGTCTATTTTTAGGCGTTATTATTTTCGTCGAAGACAAGACCCATTGTGTCCTTTGCAATCGTCCAGTAGATGACATATAGCTATGGGGAGGGGGGAAAAGTAGATAACCCTGAGAATCTTGGAGAGAAATTCTGACGTCTGAATTGCCGTCCCCGTTTACTCGCCTGTGAAGGTTTGGGGCGTTTCATATGGTGAATTTATTACGAGACTCATTCTGTGCGCTTTATGATCCAATTGTCATAAAAAGCAAGCAAAAAAACAAGCGGAGCGTAATAAACAAAGAAACGATTGTATCACTTGCGAGTGGCACATTCATTATCTCCAACACAAAGGTACCCAACAGTATATATACGCCGGGAAAGCGCCTGCTAATTCACCACTCAATCACCTCTCATTCCCACTCAATGACGTCCAATCCACATCTCATTCTCCAAGAAACCTCCGTCTCAGACGAGAACCTCAACCTAACTCCAGTCCATCCTTACCAGCGACGGTAGTAGGTCCCGTCCTCAACGTCGGTAAGTCCCATAATCCCACTTAACAAAGGCGCATGGCGCTGAACGTCTTATTTATTTTAGTTGGCATCGCGGTTACCCCTGCCATCACGGGGATGAATACCGCCCCCGTATCCGCTCAGACACCTTGCCCCACTGCTGCAGAGATCGGGGACGTTGTTCCGCCTGCTTTCTGTGCGAGCCGTATACGCGCGGTGCCGCCCGTCGACGTTTGCGCACCTCCGTCTCCAGTTCGCCCGCCCAGATCCGGCCACTCTCCGCAGAAATAGAAGATAGCTCTGTTCTTCATACCATCGCAGGCCTCCACCAAGTCCCACTACCGCGCGCGCGACTCGTGGTTCGGACGGTTGCGGCGCTGCGCGGGACAAACTGATTGCGCGCACTCAAGACACTGATCCCGAGGCGGTTCGGCACGTCGCACGATCGTGCCCTGTCCATGGACTCGGGTGGCGGCTCATCACAGACGTCCCCAGACGATGTACCGTCCACTACAGAGGAGGTGCAGGCATCGTTTCCGTCGCATTTTCAACACGCGCACCGGACCCATGTCGTGCGGTGGTCATGGGAGTGGCCCGAATCCGAGGCCGAGGATCTGCACCCACAACCTGAAGAGATATACAGGGCACTCGACATCGTGCGATGGAAGTCGGGAGGCGGGTGTAGCTCACGGGGAAAGCAAGGGGAAAGCGGCTCGAGCGCGCACGCACGCGGCACGTCGCGGGGCAGGGTTTGGGAGGACATTGATCGTGTCGATGATCCAGAATTTCCTGGGTCGCTTCGTCTGGTCTGCGGGACATTGCTTGACGCAGTAGCTGAGGAGAGAGTGTGGTTCGAGCTCAAGCGCCCAAGTTCGAAGGCCGTCCAGCCGTCTGGGTATGCAGGCATTGACCGGCCTTAGAAATACTCATTAATGATACTAATGCTTTGTGATTCTTTCAAGTTCATACCTAAATTTCTAGATATTTTCAAATTATGAATTTATTAGATACAACATTTAGTTCCAGTTAAATTGCATCTCACGGTCTTCTGTGGAGCCCATCGGATGACCACACCAGGCGTCGACTCAGCGTAATTTGAGGCGCAGCAGGGCCCATGGCGACAGGCGAGGATCAAGTGGCGTACTCACGTACTAGGGCGCCTGATGCGCGAAAGGCGCCTCGCACGCACGCCAGAGTGAGGTGTACATACTTCGATCGAATCTGTCGCCCTGCGGGCACCGTACATCCACGACCGCACGTCCGCAAAATACACGGTTCGCCTGAGAGGACGTGTTACGTTTTAGCAGCCACGACGGCGCCGTACACGCACGACTCCATATCCACGGAAACACCCACATAACAGAAAAGGAAGAGGGACACTGAAGACAGTGTGCGCATCGTAGATCAATAGAAGTGGGGTAGCTATGCGCCGCACCGACGCTGCGTGGTGGGACAGCACAGATGTCATGTTTCACCCCATCTAGACACCCTTATACGCGTGGTGCAAAAAAGTGCGCACCGTCGGTGCACGGCTAGAACGGGTCCAAAATCCGCGCTGTTGTACACGCGAGTCGTTCGGGGAAGCACGCGGGAAAGACGGCGAGGGATTGGAGACGATGGAAGAGGCGCCACGAGCGCGACAGCACAGTCAATATAACGCGCATATGAGCCCTCTAGACGCGGGGTGCGGGTAGCGCGCCGGCGTTCCGGTGGCGAAATGCGTCCAAAATCTGTGCTGGCGTGCGCGGGAGGCGTGGTGGATGAGGCGTATGTGAAAATGCTGAGCGCATCGAGTGGGATGCAATGGCGGCGATAGCGAGGGCATCTTGGGCTCGGAGGAGCAGTGTAACTTGGCATTTTGTGTGTAGTTCATTGAGAGATCGAGATGCCCCGGTGCACGCTCCGGCTATGGAACAGTGAGGACCGTACATACCTCATAATCGTTGGATACGTCGCGAGCCTCAAAGGAGAGATATGGCTTAGATTGGGCTGAGGAAGGGAGGGCATCGAGGATATACAGTGAGAACACACCTTGAGGGCGCCGTCCGGCGCTGTGAGAGCTTTGGCGAGAGATGTCTTGACCCTGTACCCCAGCTCTTATCGTGCCTCAGCAAAGACCTGCATCGGCGAATTGTGTCACAACACATCCAACGCAGCCAGCCCCAGAAAGGAAATGAGCGGAACAACGACAGCGAACGCGATGTGCAGATCGTAAAGCGGAGCGCGGCATAACAACACAGGAGTTCCGGGCAGAGCTCAAAACTCAAATCACACATGTACGGCGAGAAGAGTACGTGCATCGGTTAGGAGGTAAGATGTCACCGTAGACTGTGTTGCAGTGCACGCTCCGCAACTTAGACGAAGAAGGCTTTGGATGAGGTGCATTCCCATTCTGGCGGTGAAATACAGGCGGGATGATCTCCAGCGCTCTGGGAATAAGGAGGCCGCGTGGGCGGGGATATAAAATGATGCAAATGACGTACCAGTATCACTGCGACTATTGGTTTGCCCAGATGTGAGTTCATGCATGATGTAATGAGCGGACGAGAGGAATTGTTCGACGATGTGTGCGCAGATATCTGCTGTAATGAGACGATAAGAAATAGAGGTAGAAAAGAGGATGTGACCATACCTCACGATCGGAAAATGCGGCACCGATGGACATTGGAATCCTCATGAGAAATACGCACTACTTTTATGGGAGTGGGAGGCGTAGATGATCTGTATCTGTAACAACGTACCTGAGAGATCCGCCGTGGAATGTGCTGGGCGCATGGACGGAAAGAAATCGGCACTGATGACGTGAACAGCACGGAACAGACACGGACGACAAGTGGAAAGAATCCCTGAGCAAAGGAGAATTGGAAAATGGGATGCACACAGGTATGGTAGACATAGTGGTACAAGCAGGAACTGTTCTATCGATGGGGACGTGGCGCCACATTACCCTGGCTCACGGTCGCGTGACCGCGCCGGCGTCCCCGAGGCGCGCTCGTACTGAGAAAAGGTACGACGTACTCGACGCGCTCATGGAGCGCTAGTATTTGTTACGAGTGCAGGATGCGACATACGATTCCTCCATACTCCTGCTGAGTTTAAGACTAGTAAGAACACAGTGTACTCTGGCATTATACATTAGACTATTAGTATCACAGAGGGAAAAAAAACTACATCTACATAATTCTATAATCTACGGATGATACATTTGATGCTGTAGCAGAAAAGCATTTATATTATGGATCTAGAGATATGTACGCGCTATGGGTGAGGGAGGAATATTCGTCTTCCAGGCTCAAGCGTTAGCAACGCTACGAACGAATGGACATGGCATGCAGACGTATCGCATGTGTGCATGGAAGGTCAGCGCTTCAGCCCCCACAAAATACAGTCAGAGGCTTGAATTCAAGACCGTGTCAAAAGACCACTGCAGTATTATGTACTCATATATTCAAAAGCTCAGCCTGAGAATTGACATACAAAACGAACTTATTTCTCATTCCTCGTCAAGGTAGATTATAGAGTATGCGTGTAATGGAGATAGCGGGACTTACGTAACACGGAGGGAATAAGGAGTATCGTGACGTGAGGGCGAAAGCAACTCGAGCGTGCACGCATGCGGCACGCTGTTCCGGAGGACATTCAGCATGTTCACGACCCATGCGAGCTCGGCGTTTCCTGAGTCGCTTTGTCGGGTCCGCAGGACATTGCTTGACACTGTAGCTGAGCTTACGTAGTACCTATTGCTAGGGTGCCAGGGGCGCGCAGAGAGAGATGCGTTCGAGCTCGAGCTCGAACGCAGATAGAAATATTCATCGTTAATGCTTTTGTTATTCTTCAAATCAATTGTGCCTTTAATTTGAACTTCTGGGTGCGGCGGGGTTCAAGTCAAAGCACAGAATAAAATATCCCAATATACAAGTCTTATGAGCCATCCTCCCTGGGGCCCAAAGATCCACGTACGTCAAAAGGCACACTTAGTGGATAGATCATAGAGGTGAAGGTGCTGTAATTCCAGTGCAGACGGACGATAGGGTGTCTGCTCTGCGCTGAACTTGGTGATTGATGGCTCTGCGGCGCTCGATCTTCCTTCGTTGTGCGCATCGTAAGTGCGGCCGGCCTTGGACTGAGCACCGCCATGCTTTTCTCGCCGTTACAACTTACCTGCACTGCGAGCTCCATAACGTACCCGTGAAGCTCGTGGAGTTACTTGGAATGCATCTCGGCTCTGGTCTCCACCAAACCACAAGCGCACGCAGTTTACTAGGATTAATTTCATTAATACAGCACAGGGTTGAATAGGGTACGATCATGAATAATTTCCAAACAAGTAATCTCGCGCTTGAGATGAAAAAATAGGCAGTAAAACTTGAAGAAGATGTTTAAGGCGATTTTCTTAAGGGTATGATTAGACGTGCGCAAAGCGCTCACGGCGGGCGCGTCCTTGCTAATTGACGGACTTGCCTAATCTGAAATATATTTTATTTATATAAAATTTCTAGAATAGTAAATTCTGTACTTTTGTTCGTTTTCAGTGAGCTTAATATAATACCTTGTTGCCTATAAATTTTAGCTTTGAAAATTTGTCATTGAGCGGGCTTGTTTCACAGCTACGCGGGCAAAAATTACACCTTGTTTAGAATATTTGCGCTGAGAGCGAGTCTCAGTCAGCCGCATTTGCCGCTGCACTGATCGCCGCACTTTTGATGTCACACTTTCTAATCCAGCAGAGACAACTCACCCAGAAGAGCAGCCCTACTCATCGGTCCCCTTCCTCGCCCAGCTCGCCGACCCTCAGCGATACTTCTACCGCCATCTCCGCACTCAGAATCGTCTCGCCGCTCACCATGGCCACTAATTACACTCCCTCAGAGTGGGAGAAGGAGGCTTACTACCATGGTCTCTCTATCGACCCTCCCCATCTTCTTTACCGCTCGGATTATGCGCACACTCCCTTCCCCCGTCCTACAGGCAGATTCCAGTCTGTTCCTACCAAGACCGCCCACGGAGTCTTCAACACGCCGCTCAATCCCGTCTGGAGCACTGTCGCCCCATGCATTCGCGACATGCTGAAGGAGCGAAAGATTCAGTACTCCGCTATCCACGCGGTTCGCTTTTCCACCCACGACGTAGACGGACAGGAGAGTCTCGGCCCGGTGATTATCTGGATTGCGGTCCATCCTGATAGCACGACTGCTGACGACGCGCACCTTGCTTCCCCCGAAATCCTTCAACTTCTGCAGGCCAACAAAGTTCATGGCGCCGTGGTGGAGTGGTTTGAGGGAGTAGTGGAGAAACTGTCCGGTCCGGCCCTTCTGCCCGTCACTGACTATGACACCGACCCCACCTAC
This sequence comes from Hypholoma fasciculare, assembly GCA_016801325.1. NCBI lineage: Eukaryota > Fungi > Basidiomycota > Agaricomycetes > Agaricales > Strophariaceae > Hypholoma > Hypholoma fasciculare. The sequence goes on from JAEKIV010000709.1 coordinate 9,884, forward strand.
TACGTCCGGCGGTTCCTGACTGCCGCGCTTGGAATGCCCATCACCACTGCGGAGAGCGAGAAAAAGGATGCCCAAGGAAGTGTCGCGTTCTTCTTTCATGAGAACAAGGATAGACACGGTAACGCCAGCACCAGGATCCTTGGCGTTAGTAATGCCCATGTTCTCCGTGAGGACACTTCCATCTCGTACCAGTTCAGAGGCGCTGGCGCACCTCGCCAGCACGTCCGGCTTGCCGGCCACCGTCGCTTCCAGCGAGGCCTGGATGAGATCAAGACTGCTATCGCCCACTGCAAGGCTGATGCTGACACATTGACCGAAGGGATTGCGGCGCTCAAGGCGAACCCGACGAACCTACAAACCAAGGACGCGCAGGAGGCCCAGGTGGCTACCAAGTTGATCAAGTTGGCCAAGGCGGAGAAGGACATCGCCGAACTCGAGGCTTTTTTAAAGGTCGTTTCCGGCCAGTGGGGCAATATTGCAAGTCGGAACATTGGCCACGTTGATTGGGCTGCCGAGATCTCCATCGACGTCGCCAATAGCGGCTACACCAAGGACCTCGGTACCTTTGAGGTTGATGCGGAGAGGTTCAGGGCACAGTTCAAAGGTAATGTTGTTGACCTTGGTGCGTCTTTACTCCATCTTTCTTGTGATGCCCCCCCGTTCTGATACATGCGCCATACACCTTCAGGTGCGAAGTTTACTGCGGGGCGACTTGTAGACAAGTTCTACCCTCGAAACAATAGCAGGACTGAATTCAAGTTCCCGGGAGATCGCCAGCTCCCAATCAACGGCTGCGTCACGCGCGAGCTCCTCGGCAATCCCGACACGTTGGACGCGAATGGCGAAGCTTGCATAATCGTCATGAAGGACGGCAGCACCACCGACCTCACAGTCGGCCGTTACGCCGGCCTTGAGGCGTACACCTGCAACGAGGCGGGCGTTGAGTCCACCGAGCTCGCGATCTACAATTACGATATTCAGTCTGGGTCTTTCGCCGCCAAGGGCGACTCTGGCGCGCTTGTCTTTGACGGCCAGAGAAAGATGGTGGGTATACTTCACTCTGGGGTGGGAGGCAGTTGGGGCAACTATGTCACCTATGCGACTCCCGCCTGGTGGGCTATTGAGCAGCTCAAGGCCCAGTATCCGCACGCCGACTTCGACTGTGACAGTTTCTGAATGCAATCGCCATCATCAATTCCTTCCTTACTTTCTGTATGTCTCATTGGTTTGCGGACACCAACTCCAGCACTTGCTGCCCACACAGACGACCATTACACAAATGGATTTTTATTCTTATTCTTATTCTTATTTTAATTCGTTGTTTATACTCTACAGCAGCGAAACATACAGCACAGTTTGAATCATACTAGTAGGGTACTATCTATGTAATAGAGCGAGTGAATACAATGTAGACTAGCTCATTCAGACCAAAACAGCGGTGGTGGGAGTAGTCTAGGCGGCTTTGAGTTCTACTGCACTATACGACCACCGCTGGGTCTTCACCCGCCACGGCCTAGCACAGAGCCAGCTAAACGGCGCCTCCGACGCGCTACATAGAGTGAGGTGCACTTCGACGGAATCTGTCGCCCTACGGGCAATGTACATCCACGGTTGCACCTCCTCAAAATACACCGATCGCCTGAGAGAACGCGCCACGCTTTGCATACACCCACATAACAGATACGGAAGAGAAACATCGAAGACAGCGTGAGCGTCGTAGATGATTGGAGTGGGGTCGCTATGGGGGGCACCGACGCTGCGGCGTAGTGGGACAGCACAGATGTCATTTTCCAGCTCATCTAGACACCCTTATACGCGCAGTGCAAACAGCGCACTGTCGGTGCGGGGCTAGAATGAGTTTAATATCTGCGCTGTCGTACACGCGAGACGCTGCAGGAGCCACGCGGAAAAGACGGCGAGGGATTGGAGACGATAGAAGAGGCGCCACAAGGGCGGACGGGGACGACAGCACAGTCTGTTGCATGAACTGTATGAGCCCTCTAGACGCGGGGTGCGGGGAGCACCGGCGTTCCAGTGGCTAGATGCGTCCAAAATCTGTGCTGGCAGGCTCGCGGGAGGCGGTGGTGGAGGCTTATTTCAAAATGCCGCCAGCATCAAAGTGGGACAGCACGCGCGCTGGAAGGGGGAGAGGGTGTATAGGCGCCGAGAGGGCATAGTACGAGACGCACCGACAGTGACAGCAGCGACATCTAGGACTCAGGGGAGCACCAATTTTGATTCTCAGTAAAGAGTCTTACGTAGCGTGTTGAGAGACCGAGATGTCACGGCGCATACTCCGGAAATGGAGAGTTCAGTAACACTAACAGAAATGCGGAAGATTCAGCGGTTCGTAGCTCGTGATCACTGGATTCGTCGCGAGCCTAGAAAGGAGAGAAAGAGCTTAGACTATGCTGCGGAATGGATACAGTAAGAACACACCTTGGGGCGCCGTGCGGTGGCGTGAGAACTAAGGGAAGATATATCCTGAACCTGTACCCCTCCGCTCATCCTGACTCAACAATGACCGGCGCCAGCCAGGTGCACCACAACGCAACCATAGAAGATAGCCGCAGAAAGGAAATGAGCAGAAAAGATAGCGAACGCGAGCTGGAGATCGTAAAGCGGAGCGCGCTACAACAACACTGGAGCTACGAGCAGAACTGATAACTCAATTCATACACGTACGGCGAGAAGAGTACGTGCGTTGGTTAGGAGGTAAGATCTATCCGCACACCGTGTTGGAGCGCACGCTCCGCAGAATAGATCAAGAGGGCTTTGGATGAGGTGCATTCTCATTCCGGCGGTGAAATGCAGGCGAGATGTTCTCCGGCGCTCTGGAACTAAGGAGGGTGCGTGGGCGACGATAGATTATGATGCAAATGATGTACCGGTATCACTGAGACTATCAGGTTGCCCAGATGTGAGTTCATGCGTGATGTAGTGAGTGGACGAGAGGAATCGTTATATGCCCAGATGTCTGCTGGAAGAAGATGATAAGAAACGGGGGTGGAAGAGAAGATGAAGATGCAGACCGTACCTCACGATCGGCGAATACAGAGTAGATGGATTTTGGGTTCGTCATCGGATATACGCGTATCTGTGGGAGTGGATGGCGCAGATGTCGGATGATCTGTAGCACCGATTAAGAACGCACCTGAACAGCCCGTCGTATAGCATAGCGACTACTCGCATTGCGCAAGAAAGTGAGCACGATATTCCGGAGACGAGGGATATAATCAATGTGTATTCAAGGTAGCGCTAGAAATGTGCTGGAGAACCCGGAACTGACAGCAGAAAATCGGCGTCGAGACTCGATGACGTGGATGACGTGGCATATTAGTCACTGACAGCAAGGCGACAGAGTACTTGAGTAAACAAAATCGCACAACAAGGTCTTAAGATCTTAAATATTGATGAGGATTTGCACAGGTATGGCAAACTTTAGTTGGTGGGAGGCAGTACACCGCTGGCAGGATGAGAGTTGGACGTTGGATGAGAGAGAGGTTGGGAGAGTTGGTACTATCGATGGCCAGGTGGCACACGGTCGCGTGACCGCGCCGGCTGGACGCGGAGGAGCCTTACGCGACGCTCTCGACGCGCTCTTGAGACTAGTATTTAATTAATTTTCTACGATCTCAGTACGCATCGAGGTATTTATTAGCGTTTCAAAATAATTTCCTGGAAATACACCACCAAGCAGGAAGTATGTCTATTGTATGCCTATATTATTCCGAAGAAAATCCTTCCTCTAATTCTACTATAATCCAAGCATGACGTGTACATAGCATAGCAGACAAATAACAGAGCTTTCGTCACCGGAAGTAAACTACAATGTTTGAACACATTCCGGCATTTTATTCTACCACTTTCCACGCTTAATTCGTCTGTCCACCACCCTGGTCGACTGAGAAGCGTTGGTTGCAGGTACCGCGAAGTTTTTACACCGCGGATCTTTGCGATGCGCCAGATATCACCCATTCCAGAACTTGTCGGTATAATAGTGCTTAACCACCGCGCCACAGCGCCGGCACACAATATCCCACTCGGTCACAGAGTGCTCCCTTTCCCCAGGTGTTCGCGTCGGCGGCGCCAAAGCCTGAAGCGTCAGCCCAAAAGCAGTACGCGTGATATCCGCGTTCATGTCGAGACCGAAATCAACGTAACATAAGTCAATCTCCGTCCCCTCGACAGACGCGACGGCACGAGGTAACACATCTATTTCGTGGGATGCGATGCGTCGGCGGTGAGCGGCGACGGATACTCCAATGCGTGGCGCGATTGAAGGAGGGATCGGAGGGAGCTTGCGTCCATAGCGATATGGTACTTCTGGGCCATTGAACTGCACTCGGATGGTTGGGCCTTCCGCGGGAAACAGAGAAATGGTAGAAACGGTCGCTGACTGGATAAATTAGGCGGGCAGAGACTGGGCGTCCGCTGCGGGCTTGTTTGGGTCCGGAGGAAAGATGTACAATTTTGTTCCAGTTTTCAAACACTCGGTAATATTGGCTTCAGGCGTCTTATTGTTCGAGGACGATGGTTTACTCGGAGAGGTGTGCATAGTGAAACGGGGTGGTATTGATGTACGCGTGCGGAATTTGTCCCTCTTATATACTTTCAATATGCCACTGTAATACACCTACGTGCTGGTGTCTAAACGGTCCACCAATATCTGCCACAGACATGGTTCACAAAACTGAGTGGCCCGTGGATACACAACGCTCTTCATCCTATTATATGAACAAGCAGATTAAATTAAGGCCCAAAACTGGGAATTTCGATGGCCTCACAGACTGTGCTATACATACTAAGATAATTTATAGTACCAATTTATCCAATTAGCTCAGGCTTACAACGCAAAAAAAGCACTTCTTCCTCCCTCCTGGTACAAATAGCCTATCGTAGAGTGTAAAGGAGATAGCGGGACATATGTAATACGGAGGATGCGGACACGGAGGAGTGCCGTGACGTGAATATTCTAGGAAGGCCACACTGATGCACCACCCTTCCACGAGCGTATTCAGGATCTTCAATTTCCGGTCGACGCAGCCCTTCCAAGGAAGGCTATCGTCGTTCCCGAAATAAGACTGATGCGCACAGTAGAAGGGAGGTCAGCAATTGGCTCATCCGCATCGAGATGGAGGTTGATACAAGGCCTTGTTCTGCAGAACATACTGCGGTCCCCACAAATACCTACGACGCCATGGTCGTGCATATACGCATGCAAAAACGAGGGAGCGAAGACCTCGAAGCGAGGCGCGCCACAGACTTTGGCAGAAAGTATGCTAGCCCCCATTTTACGCGCGGTGTAAAGTGCGCGTCCTTTTGTCCTGGGGCCAGGTTATTCACCAAGTCTGTGCTGGGGTGACGCGCGGGTGCTTCGATTCGAACGCCCTGAGGGGCGACAAGCGTGGTGAGCGAGTGGTGCTGGGGAGAAAGACAATCACGAGCGCGCTGGCGGGGGAGTACGGAGGCGTGGTTGGAAAGTTCTAGATGCGCCACGCTGGACGGAAGATATCCGTGTGTGGTACGTTGGGAGATTGAGATCCTCCGGTGTCCTATGGTGAAGAGTGGTCGTGAGTAACACTAACAGAAAGGCGCAAGAAGGGAATGAGATAGGATTGATCAAAAAGACAGACCTCTGGGGAGGCTGTGTAGCGGGGTGAGAGCCAGTGCTATCCATCATCTGGCGAAGAGCGAGTAAGGTGGGAGTCGAGGGGCAAAGGGAAATCGGCGTGCGGTGGGCGTGCGGGCGTGCATGGGCGTGCGCGCTCATGCACGCCCATGCACGCCCACACCCCTCCTTGATATTGCCTTGATATATATTATCCGTGAGTGTGAGATGCACAAATACATAGATATTATGTTCCATA
>JAEKIV010000710.1:0-15733 GCA_016801325.1 Hypholoma fasciculare
TCACGGCTAAGCCGTTCCAGACGTATTGGTATATAATTCGTGTCAACACACGGATATATCAAGACGACTGGTGCCGAGACTATATCAGATAAGATGCCAAGCATCCAAAAGATAATCGCCATATCAGATAAGGAGCCAAGCGGCTTTAAAGCTTTACGCGCGCGCGTCACCGAACGCGACCTTCGGATGCAAGATGCGAAGCAGATTCTACATAAACGGCCGGTGGTTGGGCATGAAATACTCGTTTTCTTCTGGGATTCCTTACCCTCGGAGAGCCTGGCGCCTCTCGTTAAAATTTCGACGGTTTTTCCTGAACGATTGCCTCTATGTCGGACGTTTCGCTGGTGCACACTTTGAACCTCGTCCTCGCCGTTCTGGTCGGGGTCTTTATCCTTTTACGCCTTCCTCGAGCATTCGCCTTGTTTGGGTCTCTCAAGGAGTGGAGAAATGGGCATCTTATCTGGCGAACCACGACACGGGCAGGCTCCACGACCTCGACGGAAAGTTCAAACAATAGCGACGGCTGCTCCTCAGACGACTCCCACATTTCTTGCACGCGTCCTCAGAAAAGCCAGCGTCTTAACGACAAAGGTCTTCCGGGAGCCAACATTTCGCCACCCCACATCGCCGCATGTCCAAGACTACTACGCCCTCTTCTCGCGCTTTTCCGTATGCGTGTTGCTCCAGGATTTTCCGTTGGGCAGTTCATTATCATCGCCGTATACTTTGCCTGTGTGGCATATGCGAGCTTTTACCACTCCAACATCTTCACGGACAAGAGACGTACTGGTTGGGTTGCTACTTCGCAGATGCCGATTGTGTTCCTGTTCGCGCAGAAGAATAACGTTATTGGCTCTGTTCTTGGATATGGCTACGAAAAGGTACGCAACTCGGCACTAATACTGAACGAGTCCGACGATGATTCTGACAATTTTCAAACAGTTGAATTTCGTGCATAGATTTGCCGGACGATTGGCTGTTCTAGCGGCAAATACGCACTCTCTATATTGGAGTGAGTGTCCACTATTGGTTTCTTTGTCCCATATATTCACCCAACGGATTATATAGTTTATAAACGGTCAATTGACGGCACCATAGCGCACAAATTTACACTCCCCTCCAACTATTGGGGCCTGATTGCCCTCATCTGCATGGACCTCCTGTTCTTCTTTTCCACCGAATTTTGGCGTAAAAGAGCGTATAACGTCTTTTTGGCCACGCATATCGTCGGCTTCTGCTTGCTTCTACCAGCCGTGAGTTACTTTCTTCAGACGGTTCCGACTACATCCAAAAACTGATTTTATTGGGGACGCATTAGAGTTACTTGCACAACTCCTCGACATTTGGATGGGTAATTTCCTGTGTCGTCATCTATGGCATGGACCATCTCTTCCGCATGCCCAAAACCCGCGTTGCCACTGCACATCTCCGCGCACTCCCCGAGCTCGGCATTACCCGTCTCGAGATCCCCACGCTCAATGCCGGCTGGCGCGCAGGACAGCATGTCCGGTTGAGGGTCTTGTCCATGGCAATGGGCTGGACGGGTTGCCTTGAGGTGCACCCGTTCACGATCGCCAGCGTCAGCAAGACCGAGGAGGGTATGGTGCTCTTGGTCAAGAATACGGGTGGGTGGACACGGAAGATGTACGAAGTTGCTAAGACGAGCGGGTATGTGGGCGACGGGTTGGGCAGGGATATGAAGGTGGTTATTGAGGGACCTTATGGTAAGTTATTTGGTGTATCTAATTCTCCTCTTCTGCGAATTCTGATTGCCTCACTCTTCTCGCAGGAGGTGCCGGCCATGTCATCATGTCTAGCTTCTCAGCTGCTGTCTTCATCGTTGGCGGAAGCGGGATTGCGTTCGCACTCTCCGCTATCCCGGACATCGTACAAAGAGATATCGCGGGCGAGAGCAGAGTCAAGCTTATCGAGCTTGTATGGGTAGTCAGCGATGCTGGTATGTCCTTTCCAACACAATCATTCAAATCGACTGTCCTAAAAGCATCTTCCTCCAGCGGCGATCATTCCCCTCCTTCCTCAGCTCTCCTCCCTGATGCAGCAATCAATATACACCCCCCTGCGCATCAGCGTCTTCTACACCCGTGTGCGCGCTGACAAGCAGCCCGCCTTCATCGACGCTTCATCAGCTTGCCCATACGGCCATCGTCCCGCACCTATAAACCTGCGTGAGACGCCAACGCATCACAGCGACAACACGACTGCTGTCCACGCGTCCGTAAAGCGCAAGGACACGCTCGAGGGGTCGGAGGAGATTTATGGTATAGAAACGCGGCAATTCAGCGCAGCCGATTGCACCCAGGAGAACGATAGGAGCCTCCCCGCGGCACCTCCAGCAGCGACGGTAGAGGCGGACATACTGCCCCCGGGGCTGACGCTTGCACCGGGACGTCCTAATTTCATCAACATAATCGAAAACGCGCTCGACAAGGCCCTCGTGCTTGGGCAAAGTGCACACAGGGACGCACGTGCAGGCGACGCGCCGCCTAGGATGACGGGCCTGCTTGTCGGCGTGTGCGGCCCGCTCGCGATGGCAGACGACGTCTCGAATGCGGTCGGCATGATTGACGCGGGTCGCAGGGATCAGGTCGGCGGCATCGAGCTTGTCGAGGAGGTATTCGGGTGGTAAGCGCCCGGATGGTGGTGCGAGAGCGGTGGAGTTTCTCTTCTCTGGGAAGTGGAGGTGGCGTGGATCGTTTATAAGAGACTGCGCAGTCAGTCTTTCGCTTCCGCTAGATTTTTCTTTTTTCTGTCTTTCTTTCTTTCTCTGAACTCAAAAATTAGATGTCAAGTGTATTGGCTAGAATTAGACAATGTATTCACTAGTATGGCTGCAGCATAGTATCCCACGAGTTATCTCTTTGATCGTATTGTACTCGATACTCATAGTATCGGAAAATATATGTATCCTAGTGCAGGAGTGCAACTCTCATCACGGAAGCGTCGAGGACTGCTGTATAGCCGGCAGGTCGAATCTCCGTTAAATATCTATATAATTGATTATCCTCAAAGCGAAGTGATAACTGCATGTTACCCCCGGGCAAGTTCGCTACCCCCCCAAGTGCATGCAGAGCTATATTTGTTGCGACGTACCTTCCTGTTATAGACATTAGACTGCCTTATATAGTCTGGCTCACCTACCAAGATCGCTCGATATTTTTTATAAGGAGTTACATATTGGATTTGTACAAGACACAACACAGCATTGAGCTGACTACCAATACAACAAGATACATACAGCGATAACATATAACAGTACACGGGATTGACCGTCCAGCGCCGGGTATCCTATATCTATGGGGGTTCGGATTCAAATCCGAGCAAGTAATAGTACCCAGCGCGCACAGCCGGCTGAAGCACTGCACACCCGTCGAGGGCGCCGCACTACGCGGGCGAAGCGCCTGGTTGTGGTCTGGCGGGCAGGGTGCCCGGCCGTCCAGCCAGCAAACAAGACAGAACGAAAGCGAGAAAAGACAGTGAGTGCAAAACGAGCGACGTGCCCCAGGCACGCGAACAACCAGAAACTTCGCGGGGTCCTCCACCACCCCAATCCCACCACCATCGTCATCGTCATACAACACGCTTCTCCAGCGCGGCACTACCACCCAAACACCTCCTCGACAAGCTCCACCCCGCCCACCTGCGCCGCGCGCAGCTTGTCCACGCCCGCCACCGCTGCCGCCGCGTCGTCCGCCATCTCCCGGGGGCCGCACACCGCAACCGCCAGCCCCGCAAGCGCATGCGCCGACTCGTCCTTCGCACGCAGCGCTCCATTCCCCCCGAGCACAACTGCACGCGCCAGCGCGTGCTCCACGAACTTAATAAGTCGCGGGCGGCCCGGTGCGAGCGTCAGCCCCGCCGGGAGCGCATTAGCGCCGGAGCTCGGCGAGCGCGCGAGCGCCGCTGCAGTGGTGGGACTGGTAGTATCGTGCTTGGCTCCAGGCCCAGACCCCGCGCGCACGAGTGCGGCGTTGCGTGAGCCATTGCGCCTGGGTGGCGGCGCAGTGGTGCGCTCGCCTGGGCGACGGAGCGGGGCCGCTTCGCTCTCGCCGAGGTCCAGCGGTGGTGGGCGCGCGGGGCGTGCGGGAGGAGCGGAGAGGGGCGCCTCAGACACGGGCGGCGCTGACGCTCTATCGAAGAACGCGGGCTGCTTGCCCGTCGGCGCGCGCGTGTAGAAGACGCTGATGCGCAGCGGAGTATAGACGGATTGCTGGAGCAGAGCGGCGAAGCGCGGGAGAAGAGGGCCAAGGGATGCTGAGGTGCTCGTTAGAAAGGGAGGAAAAGGAGAAGGGGAAGAGGATCGTACCAGGATCTGCGACGACCCAAACGAGCTCGATGATCTTGACGCGACTCTCGCCTGCGGTGTCCTTTTGCACCAGATCTTCCAGAGCTGCCAGCGCGAACGTGATCCCGCTGCCACCCGCAACGAGCACAACCCCCGAGAAGCTAGAAAGCACCGTACGCTGAGGACCGCCTAAGAAGATATCAGCGACCCAACCAAGCAGACAGACATCCAGCAAGAACATACCATATGGGCCCTCAACAACGACCTTCACCTCCCGCCCCAGGCCGCCCTCGGTGTACCCCGCCATCTTCGCGACCTCGAACATCTGCTTCGTCCACCCGCCCGCTTTCTTCACCATCAGCACCATGCCCTCCTCGCTTCTCGTGACATTCGCGATCGTGAAAGGGTGCGCCTCGAGCCAGCTCGCGCGCCCGAGCGCCGTGGAGAGCACACGCAGGCGGACGTGCTGCCCCGCGCGCCAGCCCGCGTTCAGTGCGGGGATCACCACGCGCGTGGCCTCGAGCTCCGGCAGCGGGCGCAGGTGCGCGGTGGCGACGCGCGATTTGAGCAGGCGGAATAGGTGGTCGACGCCGAAGAAGGCAACGGACGCCAGGACAAATGTTAGCGTTGAAGCGCGGTGGAGGTAGACCTGCGATATCAAGTCAGCCGAGTTTACAACATGGCATGGAAACACTCGGGTGCATCGTCAAGTGATTGTGATGCATTACTTGAAACCCATTCTTTTATCTGTTTGAAATATAATACGAGGAATGGTTATCATTCATGAAGCGAGATATTTGGTGCTCTTGCCGCGAGAAAATATCCAGCTACATGAAGGACAACAATTCTTCGTAGTATATTTGAATTCGAAAGGATTCAAATAAATGCATTCCATACATCCAGCCGAGCACCAAGTGTGAATGAGATGACTTACAGCGGGTAGAATGAGAGTGAACCCGAGTATATGCGTTGATAAGAAGAGGTTGTAAGCTTTCCCGCGCCAAAATTCGGTCGAGAAGACGAAAATGAGATCAACGCTGGCGAGAGCGATGATACCCCAGACATTGGAGGGGTTCTTGAGATTTGTTGTTACAGTCCCGTTGAGGGACCACTGATAAACTGAAAAGGCACAGAAAAGGTGAATATATGCGCATTTTTTGAGCTGATAAGCACTCACACCAGTGTAGAGCGTGTACATTGGAGGCTATGAGCACAATCCTTCCAGCAAACCGGTGCAGAAAATTGAGCTGTCACATAAAAAAGACATGGCGTCGGCAATTTTGTCATCACAATTCAGACAATGCGCACCTTTTCATAGCCATATCCAAGAATAGCACCGACGACGTTGTTCTTCTGCGCGAAGGCAAACACAAAGGGCAGCTGCGCAACGGCAATCCAGCCCGTTCGCGAGCCGTCCGTGAAGATGTTGGCGCGGAAGAAGCCCGCATATAGCAGGCTGATAAAGTAGACAGAAAGTACAAGGAATTGCGCGACTGAGAAGCCCGGTGCGATCCGCACGCGGAGCGGCGTCATCAGCGGGCGAAGCACGCGTGGATACGCCGCGGCGTGTGTTGGTAAACGCAGGGCACTAGCCCGCCATTTTTCGTTAGAGGCGTTAAAGGCGTAAGGGTAAGGACTGTGGGTGTCGTCGGACGGGCTGGAGCTCTCTTTCAGCGGGTAAGCGCCGGTATCGGGGGTAAGGTGGCGACGTGTCGGACGCACAGGTCCGCGGTGCAGAAAATGGCCGTCAATCCACTCCCTAGAGGTTCCGAAGAGGGCTATCAGGCGCGGAAGGCGGGCCAGAGCATAGAGGGCGACGAGGACGATAAGGAAGAGGTCGACATGGTACACCAGCGATTCGTCGCTGGAAATTGGTGCCGCGCTGGCGGTGGATTTGCTGGCTGTGGTATTGCTTGCAGTGGGAGCATATGTCGACATTGTTCTGGTCAAGTTGTAACTTGTAGGTCGCTTCTAGATCTAGACAAGACTCAAGAAGGTGTTGAATGCTGAATCTATTGTGAGGCGAAATTCGACGACCGAAAGAAGGGAAAACGGCGGGCTTATGAAGGAAAGGGCGGTGGAGAACCGATCAGCCAGTGGGGAACGTACAAGCAGGCCAAGACGACAAATTTCATGGTTCAAACTATTTATATGGTCTTGACGCACAATCGCTTCATCTGCACGTTGCGACGTGCTCTGTTTGTATTTGGGCATACCAGCAATTCCCACGCCCGCTCAGGTCCGCCGGTCCCTCCCTTCACCGGGTTTAGCAATTTTGTTCTACAACCACCTTGTACAGCTCATCTCTGCAGGCCAATGCCCGTCGAACATCCTCCAGAAGCTCTGGTTTTGCTGCCATCACACTATCTGGCCTAGAATGAAGTGATTACACGCTGCAGACGGCTGGCATGCTTTCCCCTCATGTCATCTCCGGATTTTTGTTCCAGGTCGCCGAATTGAGCAGATATCACACGCGGTCGGACGGCCATAAGCAGGCGCCTGTGTATTTGCGCCGGCGTTCGCTATCTGCAGGACACTACAGCACATCCAAGCCTTTCCAAGCACGAAGAACCTTCATACCTGCCTGAGTAGAGGTGCTGGCATCGACTCCACGGGTCTCACACATCGCACGGGCTGCGCGTCGTGCAAAATCGACGTGGCAGATTCTACACCGAAAACGGCATTTGATTAACACTTCATTAACAGGTCGTTCCTCTTCATCAGTCTTCATAAGCCTTGTTCAAGTTCTATTTATAGCACACAGCAACGCTGATTATATCCATCTATTCCTATCCCTTTGCCCGCACTCGAAATAACCCCAGCACGCCGCGAGGCTAGCAAGTGTTCTAGTTCTCCAGCTGCTGGAGACGTTTATGGAAGGATGGTTCGTCTATCTGTCCGGTCGTCGCACAGGATCGCACACATGCCGACTGACCGACTGCATCCAGCGTGCTTGGTGCTGCCTCGAGGTGCCGGCGTCTCATGCCCGACAGAATTTTGGGCTTGGTGCGGACTGCGCAGAACTGCGCACCGAGGGACCGGCACACAATGAATGGTGGCATGAGCTGGCCCCGCCATTGTTTTTTGCATCGATGCTCGGGGTGTAGCCAAATTCAGGCGACAAGATCGATTGGCAACTTTTATTCGGTCTGAGAAGGAGCAAAAAACGCTATCTTACCGGCTCATCGCGCAAAAATTTGATGCGCTAATGCTTGGCCCAGGCTTTCCCCCTGTCGATGCTCAAAGTGCGACATGATTCTAGATTCGAGTGGGCTACGCAGCGCGAACCTTGGACGCGCCATCAGTATCGCGCGCGTCTGTGCGGGACCATCTTCTGGCCTCAGTGCCGTGGAAAGCTGACTTTCGGCATGCAACTGAGCGTGCAATGCGGAGCCCCGGATGCGCACAGGGCGCAACACGCCAAGCGCCACCGGTACCACGCCCCCGCGCGTACGATAATACGATAAGCTCGCGCGCGCCTATGCGGGATCATCTTCTAGAATCAGTGCTTGAAGTTCAAGTCTTATATTCTATGCGTACGGTGTGGAGCCCCGCGCTATGCTCCGCCGGTATCGCGCGCGCGCGCGCGCAGCCCATGAGCGTCTACGCGCGATCGTCTTCTTGAGGGACTTGCTTCTAGAAGGTCAGCATTTTAGGTATACCAGCCCGTGCAACGCGGAGCACCGACGTGCATTGGGCGCGTAAAACTCCACCCGTATCGCGCACCCCAGCGCGCGAGCGTCCGTCGGCGCTTGCGGGGGACCATCTTCTTACGTCAGTGCCCCGGGCGCGTCTACAAGGGCGGCTCCTGTATCAGCGCACGGAGTCCCGGCGAGCAGTGGCAAGGTGACGCACGCCACAGAGACGACATTCCACCAGTCGCACTGGCACACGGCGCCGCGCGCGCCGAAGATTGGGCACCGCCTTCTAGCGGGCGCTCGTGGTGTGCTCAAGCCCTCAAGAATACTGAGGCTCGTTCCATTGCGCGGTGGAGCGACAAGACTAACTCGAACTATCTCCTAGCAGCAAGCCAGCTGCCAAGCAGCAGACATCTCTCGAAAGGCTCTCGAAAGGGGTGGGGAGCCTCACCAGACTGGAATCGACGTGTATTGTTTCATCGGCTGGAAGCACATCTTGTCTGATCCCCATGGGCGAAGACCGAAGCTTGAGGCAATCGGATTTGCGTGCGCCGCGGACACCGGTGTAGACCTGTTTCTCTCCTGCTGCACTCATCTTACACGGGCAGAGTCATATTAAAGTCTGGGCCAACTACCCTCGGGATATTGAACGGCGTGGATGAGTGAACACATTTCACAGGCACTCTGGCCCGCTCGCCATCGTAACACACAACGGCGCCCTAGAGTCAATGCCGGTGTAGCAGGTATACCATCTCATGTAGCTTTCACGACTATCCCGGGCACGAATCGGAAGGCACCGGAATTGGATGGGCCAGCAGATCATCGCGCATCGTCGGAGGTTTGTGTTCAGATCACTTGATCAGTTGAAGCAATCCAAGATGTGCAGCTGCCGCACTCCCGGATGGCACGGTACTGAGTACTGAGCATTTATGATCAATCAGCTTCGAAGCATAACAACTAGAAAACGCGTTACGGAGCGCGCGCGTGTGTGTGTGCAGGTTGAAGGAGCATTTGACCAGCCGAAACGATGGCAGATACGCTCTTGTATTATGCAGCGCTAGGAGCATCGTTGGTAGATGAAGCACAGCCTGAACGAAAGGAGACGGTTTATGTAAACGGGAGATGAAACGAAAATCGCGGATTCGTATGGTTGTGGCAAGTCTGGTTCTCCAGCTTTCCACCCGCAAATTATTCTCATTGTCTTGGGGTAGCATGCCATGGGCGCGAGGTTTGATTGTACGAGAACTTTGGGAGATGAGGATGATATCTACCAATTTTACGCATTGCTCTATTGTGGGGGATCTATCCTTCTCACAAACCTCAGAAGGAAGTCAATGCTTGTGGGACAAAATCAGGTATTCCACTCGCCGCCTCAGCAGGTATATAGATATACTTACTCCATTCGCTAAAATTATGACATCAGAACCGACCCATGATGATTAGAAAATGTCCAGAAATTATGAGGTCCTGAGAAGATAACACACTGCCATGTTTTGTTTTTGGATATAACGCGTCGATGGCAGGATTTGGGCTGTGCAATATTGGTATGTTCTAATTATAAATTGAGCATAAGTAACTAAAAAAAATCAAGCTGACAGGAAGGCAGTGTGAGTTGACCTTTAATATCATGGCAGCGTGTATAAAACTTTCACTTCAGGCCTAGTAAGAAACCCAGTTTCCAGTTCCTAACTCTCCAGTATGCTGACAGCCTTCCTGCTATTCGCACTTTTTCGTCTTCTGCAAAGATCGTCCTTCTCAGATAATAATGGAGTCACTCCCGACATTATGGAAGATGGGCGAGGCTTTCTCCCTCGCACAGACATTACGTATGGCACGCGCGAGACCTCCGATATCGTCATCAGCTGCCTGGCTACGATCTTCGCGTGTACCTGGACGGCAGTGCACCCTAATATCCCGTCACCGATGGACTCGAGGTGGGACATTTTCAAGCGCCGGGTCATCACGATGACCTACGCGCTAGTGGCACCCGAGTTTATCACTGCTTGGGCCTTGCGGCAATATATGGCTGCAAAGGCGATAGTCAGGGCGTATAATTCTGAGATAGCAACGCGTAAGTCTTAAGATATACTGTTGAACAGATGGAATACTGACGACTGGGTAGCGGTTTGTCAAAATGCCAATGTGCACCGCCGACCGTCTCTCGGAAAGCTTTGGCACAATGTTAATGAATGGTTGTTTGACGCACCACCCTTACCCCCTCCGTTAGGCGGCGAAGTCATACCATGGAAAATGACGCACGGATTTTTTATTCAAATGGGCGGATTCATGCTCTGCGAAAATGGGAAGCCAATTCAAACGGTGTCGTTGTCAGGGATCCCTCAGCCCTCAAATTCAAACCTAACCGCCCTTGGATTGAAAGATTTTGTTCTCTCTGGGCAAGTTGATGCGCCTAGGATCACCGCTGCCGAAATTAATGATCGCAGCAAGGGGGATGCTATATCCAAGTGCCTTGCTATATTCCAGACAACCTGGTTTATTATTCAGTGTTTAGTGCGGTGGTCAGCACACATTTCTGTCACGGAACTGGAAATCATAACATTGGCCTTTGCGATGTTAAACGGAATCGCGTATGCACTCTGGTGGAATAAGCCGCAGAATGTTGGCATGCCGGTATACCTGGAAATGAGACCTCCAATTATGAAACAGGCCAACAATATTTGTGAACACCAGAGAACAGTTCCAGCCGTGGCGGAAGGAGGACAGAATCCATCAAGGAGATTGGCGTCGTTTACGCAGAACGAGATACTGCCGCCAGCATTCCCGGCCGTCGTCAAAACTGCACATCTCGGAAACAGGAGAGTATCGAAGGAATCTTGGGCCATGCTTAGGGCTGAGTCTGAGGTGGAGCTCGAAGGCATTCAACAACCAATTGCCATAGCTCTTGCTCGGGACAAATTATTTCTTCCTATCGCTATCAACGGTCCTGCCACACATTACCCGGGGGCTAGACAAATTCCAACTGTCTATCCAAAACCAATGGAGAACACACCCTTCTACATATTGCCTAGGCTGCAGAGGCAGGGAATGGCTCTGAATCGGAGCCTTTTCAATAGCATAAAAGCTTCCTTCTCAATGAGCAAAAGATTTATTCTTGCAAGCCTTCGTCCCCTCGGCAAACTCAGTCTTTCTGGAACTCGGCCGGTTGGAGTGGGGGTGCTTCGCGTTCCTATGTTCTTTGCAGAGTTAGAGTTTGTACAGCACAGCAAAGTTCGCATAGTCTCTGTGTACTTGGCAATAATCTGTCTGCTGTTTGGCTGTGCTCACTTGATCCCGTCATTCTTCCTCTACTATCCTTCGCGCACAGAGATGTGGCTTTGGCGGATCTCAGCGGGGATCATCGTCACTCAGCCTCCTATATTTTTGACGATAATCGGTCTTGTCTACCTACCTTGCAGTTTGGTATATCCCGATCCTGCTAAATATCATGCTTCACATACACGACGGGCTATACGCACAACCTGCAAGAGAATAAATAAAGTCGTAATTGTAGGCGGAGCTCCTTTCTATGTTATCGCCCGCATCACACTTATCATTCTCGCATTCCTCTCCCTTCGCCGATTACCTGACGATGCTTACTTCACTGTTGACTGGATCTCAAGCATCCCTCATCTATAGTCTGAATCTTATGCCAATTTTCTTTTCATTTGATGTCATTTAAAATCGTAGTTAGACGGATTTGAACAATAGTACACTTATTTAAATAATCCGATTAACCTTAAAACATAATGCTATATACAGTACATTACAATACATTATATTGTGCACATAAAGTAAGTACATCCTAGTGAGTACATTGCCTACTACCATTCAATACACTCGATATCTATGTTAATGAGTCAAGGAAGGGAGATAAAAGAGCGGGGAGGAAAAGGAATGGAGATGGAAGCAGTCAACAGCCGCTGACGCAACCAAGGTTTCGCAGAACAGAAGAAACACAAGCCCCGCAATACGTTTGAAAAAAAAACCTTCGTCATCTCCACCGGGCAGCTCTCGGAGAAGAACGCCGCCAAAACCGCGCCACCAGGGCGCTTACCACCCGAATGCTTCCTCGACGATTTCGATACCGCCGACCTGGTCCCTCCGCACCGCGTCGATCATCCCCACCGCTTTCGAGACGTCGTCGGCCATCGCCAGCGGCCCACACACGCCGACGAGGAGACCCGTCATCGGAGGCAGCGCGTCGCCCGCCCGCGTGTACCGGTGCGAACCCTGCCCAAGCGCGAGCGCACCGTCGAGAGCGTGCTCGATGATGCCTACGATCTTCGGGCGGCCCGGCGCGATCGTCAGTCCCGGGGGGAGCAGGCTCCCCGCCGCTGCGGGAGTGAAGGGGAGCTTCTCGTTCTCCTGCGCACGATTGGGGGCGTCGTGGTGCTCGGTCTGCACGGTACCGTGCAGCTTCTCCCACGCGTTGAGCGTAGCCTTGCGCCTCACGGACGCGTGCACGCCGTCCGTGTTCGTACCACGAGGCGGCGAGCCGTGCCGGGGTGTTGGAGTTTCGCGCAGGTTCAGAGGCGGAGGGCGGCGGGGGTGTGCCGGTGAGTCGAGGGAGAACGGCTGGACGGGGCTGGCGAATGGATGGGCGGAGGAAGCGTCCGCGAACGCTGGCTGTTTGCCTGTGCGGGCGCGGGTATAGAAGACGCTGATTCGTAGAGGTGTGTAGATAGATTGCTGAATCAAGGAGGAAAGTAGAGGAAGTAGGGGAGCGAGCGAGGCTGCAGGAGTGTTTGTTGAGTGACTTGAAGTTGGATATTATGCTTGGAGGGACATACCAGGGTCGCTGACTATCCATACGAGCTCGATGACCTTGACTCTGCTCTCACCCGCGATGTCCCTTTGCACGATGTCTTGGATGGCGGAGAGTGCGAACGTAATCCCACTTCCCCCGGCGACGAAGACAGCAGCGGAGAAGCTAGACATGATGACATGGCCGGGACCGCCTGCAAGAAGAGTGGGGAAATCAGAGACCGCCTAAGGGGAGAACTGAACACACCAAATAACTTACCATACGGTCCTTCAACGACCACCTTCATATCCCTGCCCAACCCATCACCCCCATACCCGCTCGTCTTAGCAACTTCGTACATCTTCCGTGTCCACCCGCCCGTCTTCTTGACCATGAGCACCATGCCCTCCTCAGTCTTGCTGACGCTGGCGATCGTGAACGGGTGCACCTCAAGCCAGCTCGCCCAGCCCATTGCCGTGGACAAGACCCTCAAGCGGACATGCTGTCCTGCGCGCCAGCCGGCGTTGAGCGCGGGGATCTCGACACGGGTCATGTCAAGATCGGGGAGCGCACGGAGGTGTGCAGTTGCAACGCGGGTTTTGAGCATGCGGAAGAGATGGTCCGTGCCGAAGGCGACAATACAGGCGATGATAAAGTTCAGTGTTGACGCCTTGTGCAAATAGGTCTGATGCATTGCGCCAATTAGTTTTAGAGACAATGGGGACCCTGAGTAGGAAGGAACTTACGGCTGGGAGGACTAAGCTGAAGCCGACTATATGCGTCGTCAAGAAGACGTTATATGCCCTTTTGCGCCAGAACTCCGTGGAGAAGAAAAAAAGCATGTCCATGCAGATGAGAGCGATGAGTCCCCAGTGGCTGGCGGGAGTTTTGAGTTTCTCCAACAAGACGCCATCCAGCGCCCATTGGTAAACTGAGCAAGGGTAAATAAATGCGACAAGTTGACCGATCGTGAACACTTACTCCAGCGAAGAGAATGCACATTAGCCGCTAGAACAACCAATCGTCCAGCAAATCTATGCAAGAAATTCAACTGTTGTTCGAGTTAGCGTCAGGATATTGTTGCAAGAGGTCGGTCTCATACCTTTTCATAACCATATCCAAGGAAAGAGCCGATAAGGTTATTCTTTTGAGCGAACGCGAACACAAACGGTAATTGCGCGGTAGCGACCCAACCGGTGCGTGTCTGGTCCGTGATTAAGTCCGAGTGGAAGAAGCTCGCGTACGCCACGAAGGCAAAGTAGACGGCGATGATGATGAATTGGCCAACGGAAAATCCTGGCGAGACTCGCATACGAAGAAGTTTTAGGAATGGGCGTAGGAGTCTCGGACAGGCGGCAATGTGGGGGGGCACATTATCCGCCACAGGGAGGCCTTTTTCGTCAAATCGCTGGCTGTGTTGAGGACGGGAGTAAGGAAAGTGGGAGTCGTCTGAAGACCAGCCGTCGCCTTTGAAACCTTCTTTCGAGGTCGACCCCAGCACAATCGGATATATCCCGCCGGTCGTGAAGCCCACGCGCGTCGAGACATGCCGTAGAAAATGCCCACATCGCCATTCTTTAGTAGAACCGAGCAAGGCGAGTGCGCGCGGGAGGCGAAGAAGGATGAAAATTCCGACAAAGAGGAGGAGGACGAGATCCACATTGTACACCAGCATTTCGTCACTTGAGATGGCTTGCCCGCCACCTCCTGCCGCGGCAGCGCCTGCTCCAGTGGCGGGGGTAGTAGTCGCGTTGGTGACAGCACTTGACATGGCTGTCGCTGGCGGAAAACGGTAGAGATCGAACGAGAGGCTCCAGGCTCTCTAACTGTGTGATATGTGTGATAGACGGAGTATAAGTTGACCTCCGAAACGTAGAAGGAAGGGGTTTTGGGTGTAGAAAAGAAGGAACTAGAGAATCGAACACCAGTGAACGATGAGAGAAAGACTGCCAGATGAAAACCGATCCCATGTCCATTCTGCGTCCGTTTATGTAGAATCTGCTTTGCATCCTGCATCCGAGAGTCGCGTCGTGAAGTGCTTTATCTTTCAGACGCTTGGCTCCATGTTTGCCTTTTTCTTCGGTCCCACGCTCCCAAAACGGGAAATCTCCGCTGCTTCCGTTGATCACTTCCGCAGTTACTCCAACTGCAGCCAATACGGTCGAAACTTCGAGGTAAAAGACCGTCTGTTCGGCGCAAATTTATCACACTTTCAATCGCCCCGATGAAAAATGCTGCGGAGAACGAGTAACCTTAGTATCCGCTTGATCGCGATTGTTCGAGGGCGCGGGGCTGGATCCATTGTTTGACTCTTTGAGACACTGCTCTCGAAAGACCATCCATGAAAAAAGATAGCAAAAATTTAACCTGGCTGACTCAAATGGAACGAAGACGAAGCAAAGACAACAAGTCTAATTCGACAATAGCAAACGTCTTTGAACTTTACGTAAATTTAGTATTCTTACTTAGCAAATGCATCTCAAAGCCCATTCACTGGCACGATCCTTGTTCTTACTGAACAAACCGCTCCTTAGCGCATTGGCACAACCGTGCGAGAGATCTCAATCACGAACAAAAAATAACCGCTGCCAGTGTGTTTTCAGTGGGTCGGAGACTGGGCCATGCCTTTCACGACTGTTGCCAGCGTGCTATGCTGCGCTGCATGGCAAATATGACCACTACTACGATTCCAACGCCAAGCGTGCAACACCGCTCTTCGCGAGCGAGGCTTCGCATAAATGTCAACAAAGGCCTAAATACTTACTAATACATATACCCTTGATATACCTTCGACTTCTCAACGTAGTAACTCCACTGGTTTCTGGTCGGTGCCAGCGCTGCGGACATAAATTAACTAGTCTCTAGCGCAAGAGCCTCTGACAAAGACTCAGAACAGTCGATGGAAGCTGTGACCAAATTAGAGTCAGCGCCTTACAATTGAAAAATGGCCAACGTCGTTTGAACGTCCATCAGGAAAAGAAGGAGGGGCATATCGAGACATATGAGCACCCGAAATGCACTACGGATGGTTATCGACGTTACGAATGT